>CATIWM010060569.1:0-29307 GCA_949671775.1 Mallotus repandus
CTAATATGTAGCGGATACTATGTACAATGGATGCGTTTGGGTTTGAATCATCACAACCCTTCTCAGTAAGCTCAGCCACTGATTTTGAATCGACTTCAAGAATGAACTTCCTTAGCCCCAGGTTCCACACAAAAATTCAAAACCTATGAATAAACCCCAAAGTTCAGCTCTAGTCGATGAGCAGGTACCAATCAATCATGTACGTAAACCCAGCTCCTGTGGAATCTCTAACCAAACCACCAGCTCCTGCTAACCCCACCGAAGACTTGTAGGCACCATCGAAGTTCAGTTTAACCCAATCCGTATGGGGGAGGTTCCTACCCAATAAGCTTTTCAACTCTACTTCGTTTAGTTACTCCCATAGATGCACTCTGCATGATCTCTCGTGCCCGGTGAAGAATGCTCAAGGTCACCTTCCACCCGAAATGAATTCTCAAATATATACTAGTTTCGCCAATTCCAGATCATCCTACTCGCTACCCCGAACAATATTTGCCACTCAAATTAGAGGGCGCACTTGCCCTATGAAAGGGAGCTTTTTCTTACCCAGTTGGAGAATTTAGTTGATCGAAACTCTATAGGCATGGCCGTGAGGGTCATTTTAATAAGTTCAGCCAGCTAACCAAAGCCATTTGTTTGCCTAGAAGCAGAGAGATATCCGGCCTTCGATGGTTAAGTGAAGGGTGAAGGGTAAGCCTCTAAAGCCAATGGGATGGGAGTTATCTCCGCTTCCTTAATGTTTTTGTAAACATTTCGAATAATCATGGAAATGGAGATGGATTTATTTGAAAAATAATTTGGTTTCTAGCATACCAAATGTTGTAGATTACTGAAACTATACCAATTTTCCATAAAGCTCTGAGTTGAGACGATAATTAAATGGACCAGGCTGCTTTAAATAAATTTATAAAACCCGCTGAAGGAACTAACCTGATATCAAACATACTACCCAATGCGTGCCAAACAACCACAGCAAAAGAGCAATTCGAAAAGAGATTGTCAATGGATTGCTTAGCTGCTGCACATAAATGACAACGTGAAACAATATGAAAACCACACTTAGCTAGCTTGTCATTAGTTGGGAGGCTGTCATGAAGCGCTCGCCAAGTCAAGAAAGAACGCAATGGAGGAAAGTAATGCCTCAAAAGGTCTCTCCACCAAGTAACTTTTGAACGGTTTGGGCAACGAAAAATATAAAATTTTTTGCAAGAGATAGAACCATTTCTAGAAGGCTTAAAAATATAGACATTTGAATCAGCATGAGGCTTAAAAATATAGACATCTGAATTAAAATGAGAGAAAGCAACACTCTCAATATTTGCACAGAGATTTGGAAAAGCCGATTGAAAATCAATAGAGAAATGCCATCTATCATGAAAATAAAAATATGAAATCTTTGCTTTCAGCTACGTTTACAAAGAATGAGGAATACCAAGCTGATCAGATATAGAAGAACCCATCCAATTATCATTCTAGAAATGTAAATTAGAATGCTTACCAATTAACCATTGAGAGTTAGCATTAATATCATCAAAGCAACATTTTATGGAGCTCTAAACCGATGAAAAATTATCCGAAGGGTGAGGCATACCAGCCACATTAAGATATCTAGATCGAAGAAAAGTAGAGACATAATCCGAACCACATTGCACTTTCCATGCAAGCTTGCATAACATTGCATAGTTAATATGATGTAGGCGCTTCAAACCAAGACCATCCTCATCCTTGGGAGTGCAACAAATATCCCACTTTAGAGTGACAAGTTTTTTAAGATTGACCGAACCAATCTAGATGAAGTTGCGAATATCCTTTTCCATTCTTTTAAGAAGCATTACAGGCCATTTAAAGATCATAAAAGAAAGTAAAAAGAATCCATAAATTACTGAATTAACCAAGGCCATC
Source organism: Mallotus repandus (assembly GCA_949671775.1). NCBI lineage: Eukaryota > Viridiplantae > Streptophyta > Magnoliopsida > Malpighiales > Euphorbiaceae > Mallotus > Mallotus repandus. The sequence goes on from CATIWM010060569.1 coordinate 1,903, forward strand.
CTACCAGCCATAGAGAGAAGTTTATCTGTCTAAGAATCAAATTTAACTTTGTCTGCCAAATGTTGAAGCCAACGTCTCTTTAGGGCTCTATGAAAAAGAGGAGCACGCAAATAATGAAAAGGAAGGGTTCCATGCTGCATTCCTGAACTACTAGAAAGCATCGTGAAGAAACATAATGACCAAAATATATATAAGATTTTCTCCAGTTTACAATTTGGCCAGAAATAGCACCATAATCCTCAAACACTCTAGCCAAAGAATGAAGATTAGATTTAGTAGCATGACAAAAAATTAGAAGATCATCGGCATAAAAGAAATGAGAAGGGCATATGACTTTAGAGTTGGCATGCATAGGAACCAATCTAGATGCTTTAAAAAGTTGAAGAAGATGTCGGTTTAAATAATCTTCAGCTAGGTAAAAGATAAGTGGAGAAAGAGGATCACCTTGGCGAACACCCGCGAACAAGCAAAATATCCTTTAGGGCTTCCATTAATCAAAATTGAAATTCTAGCTGACCGAAAAATAGAAAGAATCCAGCGACAAAATTGGTCAGAGAAGCCAAAATGATGGAGCACACACCTAACAAAGTCCCAATCCATGGAATCAAATGCTTTACAAATATCTACCTTCATAGCCATATGACCACCAAGGCATTTCACACTAAGCAAATTAACATTTTCTGAGGCAGCCGCAATATAGTCCTCTATATGTCTACCTCTAATAAAACCATACTAAGAAGGAGCAACAATATTCCTAATAAAAGAGGCAAGCCGATTTGCCAAGATTTGAGTAATAATTTTAAAAATAAAATTACTAAGAACTATAGGCCTGAATTTGTCAACAGAATTAGCACCTTGAACTTTGGGAATTAATATCATGAAGCTAGAATTCATACCTCCCAAAATGTAACTTGTGATGAAGAAACTACGAATTGCCTCACCAACATTGGCACTAACAATATTCCAATAATGCCGAAAAAAGAGACCAGTAAATCCATGATCGGAGGCAAGACGATATCGTTCGCAGGGATCAGAATTGAGTCATTCAATTTAGCCGTGACCACCTCTGAAAAGGTTTTGATCTGATGGGACTTGGACCGAACTGAAGCAGTCTTCGCAATAGATGGAAATGTGAATAAATCAGCATGATTGAGGTAATCTGTAGCTGGCAATTCCGAGTGGATTGTCGTCAAGGAGGTGATGACGCTCTCTAATTTTTCCAAAAAACTTCTTTATTCAGTCAATCCAAAAAGTAGATATTTTTATAAATTTAAAATTAATAAATAAAAAATAGAGCATATAATTTGTTTGGAAGTATATTTTTTATAAGAAAAGTAGTATAATTATCGTTTTTAGATATTTTTATAAAATTTAATGAAAAAGAGTTAAAATTAAATTAATTAATATTTATAATTTAATTATTAGTTGGACTTAAAAAATGGCATCAGATTAATTTTTGTGTAAATAAACGTGTTAATATAAAAAATATTGAAATAATAAAGTATCATAGCTCAAATAAAAATTTTACTAAAATTATAATAAATTATAAGTTCAATAGGATTGTAATATTTAAATTGTTATATAAAGAAAATATAATTTTTATTTTTTTAAATTTTTATTAACAAATAACGAATAATTTTTATTATTTTATGATTAATTATGACTACAATATATTTTTTTTATATAAAATCAGTTCTAGAGTTGAGAAAAATTAATTATAAGAAATATTGAAGTAATATTATATAATTATTTAAATAAAATATTTATAAAAATTGTAATAAATTATAACTATATTAAGTTAATATCAAATTTTTATATAAATAAATACCAGTGTTATTATTTTTAAAATTTTTTATTTAATAATAATAATATATTTAATTATTTATTTACTATTTATCACAAATCAAATAAATTTTTTATTTACGTGTGAAATATGTGGTTGTTTACTAGTATATATATATATATCTTAATATTTGTTAATGACATGAATTTTGTTCTAAAATAAATTTATTAAAAAAATAAAAGTTTTCAACATTTTTTTTATACTCAATATTCTGGTTTTCAATATATATTTGAAATCAATTATACTCAATATTCTAAGTTATTGTAATTTTATATATCCTTCTTCATACATTTATATATTATAAAGATTATAGACTATAAATATTATTATTTCAGTTCAATTTTTCAAACTTGTGTGATCAAATATTGACTTAGCAGCACTGAAGGAAATAAAAAATCACATCTTCCTTAACATTGTTGGTAAGAAAAAAGCAATTGAGTCAAACATAAGCAAAGTTTAACCATTTAAAATCTCATCAGAAACAGCAATTTTCTGGATAAATGGATACATACATCACATAAGCATCAAACATAGGCAGACAGCTGGCCAATCATAATTCTAAAACAAGTATAAGCACACACATTTAATATACTAGCTGCAAGTAAAACTACTAATTGAACCAGAAGGCATCTAAATGGAAGGCTTACATCAAAATTTTAAAAAAAAAATTATGCTCTTGAAAACTGAAAATTGATAAAGCAGTTGAAACAAACAACAAATCACAAATCAGCAAATTAGAAACATAACAATTATATAAGAAAAAGCATGATCTATTTGAGAAATCGAAGTCAACTTCATAAAATTAAGTAATTATAATTAACAAAATCAGAATTAATATGCTTAAAACATGATAATCCGCAAGCGAAATTCACTGAAACAGTCGAGAATTCACATATGAGTGATTAAAACAAACGAACCAAACAACTAAGGAACCACAAAAAGCGCGAGGATCGTCAAAAAGAGCTAAAGCGAAGGAAGAAGAAGAGAAGAAGAAAGGAAAGAAGCTTACCAAACAATACCATAAGCATCTCGACAAACAGGATGAATAGGACGGATATACTTTCTAGAAACTTCAAAAAGATTGCCATAAATATTATACTGAACATAACATCCACCATGAGTAGGTGCTCCTTTGATGTTATGCTTGCTAGAGCCAGAGCTTGACTCCATTAATCACGACTCAGTAGCAATTACTAGGATCCAAAACCAAACCTGATAGATAGTTGAAAGAAAGAGCTTACTGATAAACTAATTGAAGATAAAGAGAGGAGGGATCTAAGACTTTTACATCAAAAAAAAAAAGCAAAGAGTAGCTCACTCACTCCTCTTCTTCCTTGCTTTATAGAAGGAGAATGTGAAAAGTGAAGTAGAAGGGTTTAGCATTCAAGAACAATGGCTAAAGAACACTGATAACATGGAAAACGCCGAGAAAGTCATTTTTGAAAGATAAAAGAAAGGTAGGCCAAAAGTGAATGAAACATCAATTCTGAAAAAATAAAAAGGGTCGGACTATGAAAGAAAGAAGTTTGGTCAAACAGGTCATTTTTTGAAATTTTCTCTTATCGATACAAGATAAATAAAAAAAATTATTAATTAAATTTTAATTATTTACTTAATAAACTTTAATTTAATAAACTTTTAAAACAATAAGAGTATTCTTTTATTTATATGAAAATCTAATTTTTCAATTTTAATTGTGTTACATTATAACATACTAACTCATTACAATGTTAATAAATTTTTTATTCGAACAACTATACAACAGTCTTTGATTTTAATTATTTACTTATTAAATTTAATATAGTAAGGCTTATAAAATTATGTTATCTAATTTGATTTATATTAGATAAACTATAAGTAAATCCAATTTATATATATATTAATGGTAAATGACTAAATCGTCCAATTTTTACATAATAATAAGTAAATATTGTTTTATAATTTTGTTTGTCCCTCTTCTTAAATTTATATATACTATTCGATAACCATATGCTTCAGACATGAATAAATTTTTTTAACACTCCTGATAGTAAATAAATTATTAAATATATACTTTGATATTATTGTTATTATCATTATTTAATCAAATAAAAATAATAAAAATAATAAAAGTGTTATTTATTTATAAAACAATTTAATCTTACAAATTTGATATAGATATAAATCACTGCAATTTTGATAAATTTTTATTTAAATAATTATACAATATTCGTTGGGTGTTTTTAGAATTAATATTTTTCTCAAATCTAAAAATAATTTATACAAAAAAATTTGTAGCTATAATTAATAATAAGATAATAAGAAATCATTAGTTATTTCTTTTATAAGAATTTAAAAAATAACAAAAATATATATTTTATTGACATAACAACATAATATTACAACCTTATTAACTTATAATTTATTACAATTATTAGGCAATTTCTGCAAGTGCACGGTTCGCAACAAGTAGTAAAGTTTGAGTACTGAGTATCGTTCTCATGAGGAGATTCATACCAAGTAATAGCCTTAATTATATTTCCACAATCTAACAAAATTGAATAATAGTAATGAAATGATGAATCAACTAGCAAGAATAGAAAGCTTAATGTTAAGATAATTCTTTTTAAAATTCAATAATTAAAATCTAGAGTCCGGATTTGCTTTACCAGCTATTACTTGGATTACAGGATCTTTTTCACAATTCAATTAGTTAACTCATTCAAGGGTAAACCACTTAAATTACCTAGAGTCTCTTTCAAGATCATCTAAGAATACTAATGTTAATTACAACTTATTTTCATGGTCACGTCAATTAACTGGGGTTCATTAAGTTTTTTAATGATTTATTACTCCCTGAAGGATTCGTCTACTTTCGTGATCAATGTTCATAAATTTTATAAGTCTGTGAGCCGATAAATCATGCAACTTTCGTTGTCTCTAATTTACCCAAAAACATGCATTTAATCAGGCCTAAAATCAAACACAAGAACAATAAAAAGCAACTTGTAAAATTGACTAAAAATTAATTTATTGAAATGAAACAAGAATCCAAACAAGTAATAGACTAGTTACACAAATCCAAACCCTAAGAAGAGTTTAGCCGCGCATAATTGCAGCGATGAACACAAATATAACAAAGAGAATTAAAGATGAAGAAGAAATAATGATTTTGGCTCTTGAATCTTGTACAAGTTCTTCTTCAAACTTAGTTGATTGTCTTCTTTTTGCCTTCAAAAGTGTTTTTCTATTTTTGAAATTTTTAAGAAAAAACTCCCCAAAATAAAACTTCTTCCTTTTATATTGTTCTCCAAAAAACCCTAAAAAAAACTTTCCAAAACTAGCAACCCTAAGTGACACGACTGTGTCGCCCAAGTAACACAGCTATGTCGCCCAAGTGACACAGCTATGTCGCGCAATCTCTCTCGAAAAATTAAGCTCTCTAACATGATTGTGTCATCATAGTGACACAATTGTGTCAGATTAGACTTGAAATATAGCACTCAGGCATAGTTATGTCACTTTTGCAACACAGCTGTGTAAGATTAGACTTCTGTAGGCCTTCTAAATCAGTAACCAGACATGGCTATGTCACTCTTCTACACTTCAGTCTTTGATTTCGTGCCCTCTTTAGTGGCCAAATTAGATCCTAGCTTCAAGTCCTCATTGCTTCATTCCAAAAATGAGTTCTAAGCAATATAGAACCTACAAAATCAATACATGTTCAATAAAATCACATCCAATGTATCTAGCTCATAATAATGATAGATTGCAAAAATTTAAGTATGTATATGCAACATTCAACGATTACATTTCCTAAAAATCTACCAAAAGAAATTAAAAAAAATTAAAGACGAAAAAAATAAAATCTAACAAAAATGCTAACCATATGAAAATGTTAAACCCTTCCCCCACACTTAATCTTCACATTGCCCTCAATGTGAAAATCAAGCATGCCACACAAACAAACACAACATAACATAAAAAAACTCCTAAAAAAAGTAATCATAACTTAATAAAATAAAATAAGGAAAAGACAACTCCCCTCAAGGCTTCCATCTTTCCTCTTTATGTAAGATGATCATTGGGTTGCCTCCCAATTAGTGCTTGTTTAGAGTCATTAGCTTGACTTTCCTCTTATGAAATTAGAGGACATTGATGAGTGCACAAGAGGCACTGGCAAGGACACTCTCATTAGTGAAGTAGAGTTTGAGTCATTGTCCATTAACTTTGAAGGTTCCAGTCTCTTTGCTCCATACTTCAATTGCTCCATAAGGAAACACTTGCTTGACTAAGAAGGGGCTTGACCATCTGGTTTTCAATTTTCTAGGGAAAGGTTTTAGCCTTGAGTTGAATAAAAGCACTTGATCTCCTTCTTTGAATTCTTTCTTTATAATATGCTTGTCATGCCATTTTTTAGTTCTTTCTTTGTATATCTTGGCATTTTCATAGGACTTGAGTCTAAACTCACCAAATTCATTCAACAGAAGCAATCTCTTCTCACCAGCCCTTTGCAAATCAAAGTTGAGGAACTTGGTGGCCCAAAATGCTTTATGCTCTAGCTCAACAGGCAGGTGACATGATTTTTCATAAAGTAATCTGAAAGGAGAGGCACTAATGGGGGTTTTGAATGCAGTTTGATGCCCATAAAGCATCATCAAGCTTGGAGGACCAATCCTTCCTGGAAGCATTTACTGTCTTTTTAAGTATAGACTTGATGGCTCTTTAGAGATCTCCACTTGACCACTAGTTTGGGGGTGGTATGGAGTTGCAACCTTATGAGTGACTCCATATTTCTTCAATAATCTTTCAAACTGGTGATTACAAAAGTGTGTATGACCATCAATGATAATTGCTCTAGGTGTCCCAAACCTTGAGAATATGTTCTTACGAAGGAACTTTGTCACAACTCTAGCATCGTTGGTTGGGATGCTATTGCTTCCACCCACTTGGATACGTAGTCTACACCCACAAAAATATACTTATTCCCATACGAGCTTGGAAATGGACCCATGAAGTCTAGTCCCCACACATCAAATATTTCAACCTCTAGGATGCCATTTAGAGGCATTTCATTGTGCTTCCCTATGTTGCCCGTCTGTTGACATCTATCACACTTCAATACAAATTCCTTAGTGTCTTTGAAAAGAGTTGGCCAATAAAACCCACCCTGAAGTACCTTTGTTACAATCTTGGTGGAACTAAAGTCCCCTACACATTCAAAAGAATGGCAATGTGAAAGTACATCATAGACTTCATCTCCAGGTAAATATCTTTTAATCAGCCCATCTCCACACCTTTTATAAAGAAGAGGCTCCTCCCAATAGTAGTATTTGACATATGAAAATAATTTCTTCTCTTGTTGGAATGAGAGATTAGGAGTCTAAACACCACAACATAAGTAGTTCACAAAATCTGTATACTATGGTGTCGACGTCTTGATTTGTATGAGGTGTTCACCCATGATGTAGTCATCAATTAGTAGCTCATTATCTCTATTTAGCAACTCTAACCTAGAGAGGTGATCAACTACTACATTCTCAACCCCAACTTTATCTCTGATTTCCAAATGAAACTCTTGAAGGAGGAGAATCCACCTTTTGAGGTATGGCTTGGCATCTTTCTTTGAACGAAGACACCTCAAGGTAGCATGGTTGGTAAAGACAATCACCTTGCTACTTGTCAAGTAAGAACAAAACTTATCAATAGCAAATACTACAGCTAAGAGTTTTTTTTTTCAGTTGTAGTATAATTTAATTGAGCCTCATCAAGAGTGTGACTAGCATAGTAAATAACATAAGTATGTTTATCTCTTCACTGCCCTAAAATAGCTCCCACAACATAGTCATTGGCATCACACATTATTTCAAAAGGAAGACTCCAATTGGGAGGTTGCAAAATTGGTGTAGAAATTAAGGCTTCTTTTAACCTACAAAAAACGTCAAGACAATCTTTATCAATAATAAATTGAACATCTTTAGACAAAAGATTAGTGAGGGGTTTAGCTATTTTGGAAAAGTCTTTAATAAATCTTATATAAAAACCAGCATGTCCCAAAAGCTACAAATCCCTTTCACGCTTGTAGATGGTCGAAATTTCTCAATTACTTCGATCTTGGCCTTGTCAACCTCTATGCCTCTGTCAGACACTAGGTGACCCAAAACAACTCCTCTTATGACCATAAAATGGCACTTTTCCCAATTTAAAACTAGGTTAGCTTCTTCACATCTCTGTAAAACCTTAGACAAATTGTTTAAGCAATCATAAAAAAAAGAACCATAAACAGAGGAATCATCCATGAAAACTTCCATAATATTCTTTACGAACTCAAAGAAAATTGCCATCATGCACATTTGAAAGGTAGTAGGGGCATTGCACAACCCAAAAGGCATGCGTCTGTAACTATAAGTTCCGTAAGGATAAGTGAAAGTAGCTTTCTCTTTGTCCTTAAGGTGAATTGGGATTTAAAAGAATCCCGAACACCCATCACCCATCTAAATAGCAGAAAAAAGAATGTTGAGCTAACTTCTCTAATAATTATCAATAAAAAAGGAGAGGAAAATGGTCTTTCTTAGTAGCCTTATTTAGCTTTCTATAGTCAATACACATTCTCCAACCTACGATAGTTCTAGCAAGGATTAATTCATTATTTTCATTTTTAACAACTGTCATTCCACTTTTCTTAGGAACCACATGAATTGGACTAACCCAATTACCATCCGAGATCGGATATATGATTCCTGCAACGAGTAATTTCATAATTTCCTTTTTAACCACTTCCTTCATGTTAAGATTTAATCTACATTGATGTTCAATAAAAGGACTACATCCTATTTATGCATGCAAAAAGAAGGGCTAATCCCTTTCAAATCATCAATGGTGTACCTTATACTCTTCCTATGATCTCTAACTCTTCTAAGCAACTTATCAACTTGTTCATCATTTAAATGTGCATTAACAATAATAGGATAAGTAGAGTTAGATCCTAGAAAAGCATACCTCAAATTAAGAGGAAGTTGTTTAAGCTCAACTTTTGGTGCATCTTCCTCCTTTAAAGCATAGACAGGGTGAATTTCATAAGGTAAGGGCTCATACCTTTGAGTTTGATGACATGGAAGCATATGAGCAGCATTTATAATGTTAGTATAGGCTAGTACCTCTATGCTGTCTTCATCAAATTCCACCTCTCGAACTAAACATACTTCCAAGGGGTTTTGGGAAAGTTGTTGTTGGAATACTTGCTCCACATAAGTTTGTATTGCATCCACCTGGAAGCATGTTTTCACCATAAAAGGTTCTTTCACCATTTTGAAAACATCAAATTCCATTATTTCTTCCCTAACTTCAAGTTTGATCTTGCCCCTTTTGACCTCAATAATTGCTCCAGCTATAGCAAGGAAGTGTCGTCATAGAATTATAGGTATTTGAAAGTCTTCCTCTATCTCTAAGATCATAAAGTCACAAGGTACACAGAATTCTCCAACTATGACTGGTATATTTTCCAAAATTCTTTCAGGGTAGACTATGGATCTATCCGCTAGTTGCAAGGAAATATTTGTAGGTTTGGGTTCACATATATTTAATTTCCTGCACAAAGATAAAGGCATTAAAGTTACACTAGCTCCTAAAGCACAAAGAGCTCCTCTATTAATAGATAGTTTACTAATAATATAAGGTATAATGATACTCCATGGATCTTTAAGCTTTGGAGGAAGCTTATTTCTGATTACAGCACTGTACTCTTCATTCATTGGTATAGTCTCATGATCATCCCACTTCCTCTTGTTGGATATGATGTCCTTGAGGCATTTGGGTAGCTGCCTCCAAGAAGGGAATGGTGATGTCTAACTACTTGAATACTTTCAAAACTTTTTGAAATTGCTTGTCAAGTGCTTCATTATTCATCCTTTGAGAAAATGGTAAACAAGGAGTTTTTGTTTGCTTGGACTCATTATCGTTATTCTTTGCCTTCTCAGCTTCTTCTTGAGTTTGTTCAGGCTCAGCTCTTAGTTTCTCAATCGTGTGTTCAACTTCAGGTAATTGTTTCCCATTCCTTAAAGTCACTGCTTTTGCTTGCTCTTTTAGGTTTTCGAGTTGGCTTGGAAAGTAGTCCATCTTGCGAAAATTGAAGGAGCTTGCTTGTGATGCTATTTGGTGTTATAGCATCTTATTGTGGGTGGTTAACTATTCCAGCCTTTCCTCATGTTGCTTTGGACTAGCTTGAACTGTTTGCATTATCTTGTTTTGTGACTAGATGAAGTTCTCCATAATTATCTCGAAGTTTGACTTGGGCTCAGGTTGAGAATAGAAATTATTTTACTAAAAAACCAGTGGAGGTGGTGCTTTGTACTCTTGATTTGCATTTGAGTTTGAGTTCCCTCCTTTATTTGACCATGAGAAGTACAGGTGGTTCCTCCATCCATGGTTGTATGTGTTAGAGTATGGGTTTCCTTGAGATCTACCATTAAAATTATTCAAAGCATTAAGTTGTTCAATTGAGCAGCCTTGGGAATAAGAATTACCTTGTTGACACTCTGTAGTAGAATGTCCTCCTCCACACATTTCAAAAGAGAATACTTGTGATGGATATCCTACAAAATTAAGCTTTTCCAATTTCTTTATGAGGGAATCTAATTTAGCATTTACTATGCTTAAGCTGCCAACCTCATACACTTTTGTTGATTTCTCTCTCCATGCCATTGATAATTACTGGACGCCATCTTCTCTAAGAGTGCATAAGCTTCATCTGATGCTTTGCTCATGAAGGAGCCTTGTGCAGTAGCATCAATAGTAATATGTAGGGATTCAGACAATCCTTGGTAGAAAGTTTGCATTAGAAGCCAATCTAGAATGCTATAGAGAGGGCAATGTCATTGTAGGTCTTTAAATCTCTCCCAAACTTCATAAAGAGATTCTTTAGGCTATTGCCTAAATCCTGCAAGGTCTTGGTGATATTTTGTAGTCTTTCCAGGCGGATAGTACTTAGTCAAGACGGCCTTGGAAAGTGTATCCCATGAAGTGATGCTAATGAACTTAACCACAGCTTCGCCTTGTCCCTTAATGAAAATGGAAATAGTCTAAGGCGAATAGCATTTGAACTTACCCCATTTATCTTGAATGTGTCATATATATGAAGAAAAGAAGCTAAGTGAGCATTTGGATCTTCAGTTGGTAACCCTCCAAATTGATATTGTGAAACCATTTGAATATATGCAGGCTTGATTTAAAAGGTATTAGCTTCGATGGTTGGCTTCACAATACAATTTTGGCTTCCCATGAGACTTGGTACCCATATTCTTCTAAAGCTCTTGCTTGAGCTCCTTGTGCTGCTAGGTCAACCATTCTTCTAACTCTTTCTATTTTCTCCTTCCGGCTATTTTTGTAAGTTTTTTTGATTTCTGGATTTACTTTCTTTAGTTCAGGACGTTTTGATCTTGTTCGCATAAACAAAAACCAAGTACTTGAAAAGAAAAAGTAAAGAAAATAAAATAAAATAAAAATAAAGATGCTAGTCTAGCATAAATAAAAAGTGCGCTAATGTTGGTATTGTCAATCTCCCTGGCAATAGCACTAAAAACATGTTAGGCAATTTTCGTAAGCGCACAGTTCACAACATGTAGTAAAGTTCGAGTATCGAGTATCACTCCCACGAGGAGATTCATACCAAGAAATAGCCTTAATTATATTTCTACAATCTAACAAAATTGAATAATAGTAATGAAATGATGAATCAATTAGTAAGAATAGAAAACTTAATGTTGAAATAATTCTTTTTAAAATTCAATAATTAAAATCTAGAGTCCGGATTTGCTTCACTAGCTATTACTTGGATTACAGGTTCTTTTCACAATTCAATTAGTTAACTCAGTCAAAGGTAAACCACTCAAATTACCTAGAGTCTCTTTCAAGATTATCTAAGAATACCAAAGTTAATTACAACCTATTTTCATGGTCACGTCAATTAACTGTGGTTCATTAAGTTCTTTAGTGATATTTTACTCCCCGAAGGATTCGTCTACTTTCGTGATCGAGGTTCCTAAGTTTCACAAGTCTATGAACCGATAAATCATGCAACTTTCGTTGTCTCTAATTTGCCCAAAAACATGCATTTAATTAGGCCTAAAATCAAACGCAAGAACAATTAAAAGGAACTTGTAAAATTGACTGAAAATTAATTTATTGAAACGAAACAAGAATCCAAACAAGTAACAGACTAGTTACGCAAATCCAAACCCTAAGAAAAGTTTAGCCACGCATAATTGCAGTGATGAACACAAACATCATAAAGAGAATTAAATATGAAGAAGAAATAATGATTTTGGCTCTTGAATCTTGCACAAGTTCTTCTTCAAACTCCATTGATTGCCTTCTTTTTGTCTTCAAAAGTTTTTTTCTATTCTGGAATTTTTTAAGAAACCTCCCCCCCTTTCCAAATAAAACTTCTTCCTTTTATATTGTTCTCTAAAAAACCTTAAAAAGAACTTTCCAAAATCAGCAGCCCCAGGTAACACGACTGTGTTGCCCAAGTGACATAGCTGTATTGTGCGATCTCTCTCGAAAAATTAAGCTCTCTGACACAGTTGTGTCATATCAGACTTGAAACATAGCACTCAGGCACAACTGTGAAATCGGCAACTAGACACGGTTGTGTCTGTAAAGTGACATGGCTTTGTCACTCTTCTACACTTCAGTCTTTGATTTCTTGCCCTCTTTAGTGGCCAAATTAGCTCCTAGCTTTAAGTCCTCACTGCTTCATTCCCAAAATGAGTTCCAAGCAATATGGAACCTACAAAATCAATACATAAGCAATGTAACAAGTATAATTGAAAACTAAAAATGCATAAAATGGTAAAATGACTAATATTTTAACTCCCAACGCAAATAACCATAAATCATGCTTTTAAATGATAAAAACCTATAATTCTAATAATGAAATGCAACTTTATAGTGCTCAAAATCCATCATTTTTAGCACTTATCAACAATTTCAATAAATTTTCTATTTGAGCAATGACACATTGTTTTTTCAATATTTTATATTAGTGGTTTTATTTATTTAAAAGTAATTTAATGTAATTTTTAAATTTAAGCTAATAATTAAATGATAAAAATTAATTAATTCAATTTTAACTCTTTTTATATTAAATTCTAATAAAAATCTATAAAAATAATAATTAAAGTACTTTTCTTATATAACAAAAATACTACTTTCAAACAAATTATATGCTCTTTTTTTTAAATCATAGATATAACATAAATAAAAAATTTAATTTAATTCAATTTTAATTTTTAATTAATGAACTTTAATTTAATAATTAAGTTTTTAATAATAATAAGAGTATTATTTTATTTATTTGACAATCTAATTTTTCAATATTGGTAAAGTTACATTATAACATAGTAATTTATTATAATTTTAATAAATTTTCTATTTGAGTAACTATACAAGACTCTTTCAACATTTCTATCTAAATCATAATCTAATTTTATAAACTTGATAAAGTTATAATATAATAATTTTTTTATAAATTTTCTATTTAAACAATTATACACAATCTTTTAATATTTTTCTTAATTAATTATTTTATCAAATTTATTAATTTTGATTTCAATTTTTATATAATAATAAGTGAAAATATTTTTATAATTTTGTTTGTCCCCCTCCATACGTTTATATATTATAGAGATTATATATTATAAATATTATTATTTCAATTCAATTGTTAAAACTTGTGTGATAAAATATTGATGGCGCTAACTTTGGTTTTCTCGCATCTGCTCAATTCTTTTTGAACTCAACTACCCAACAACTCATTTCATATCACATTTTCTACTGCACATCACATTTCCTATCAGAAATAAGTCAGGTATTGTATTGTTAGGCAAATTTCGCAAGTGCATAATTCGCTACAAATAGTATAGATTTGAGTATGAGTATCGTTACCACGAGGAAATTGATACCAAGCACTAGCCTTAATTTTATCTCTTCAAGCTAACAAAATAATAATTATTTGAATGAAATAACAAATTAACAAGCAATAATAAAAATCCTAAATCTGAAATATTTATCTTAAAATTCAATAATTAAAGGCTAGAGCCCAAATTTGATTTAGTACCTACTACTTCAATTACAATATCAATTCACAATTCAAATCATTAACACAGTCAAGGGTAAACCACTCAAATTACTTAAAGTCTCTTTTGAGATCATTCAAGCATACCAAAGTTAATTACAACCTATTTTCATGGTCACGTTAATTAACTATTGCTCATTAAGTTCTTTAGCGATTTATTACTCCTGGAAGGATTCATCTACTTTCGTGATTGAAGTTCCTAAATTTTACAAGTCTATGCCCAAATAAATCAGGCAACTTTCGTTGTCTCTAATCTACCTAGAAACATGCATTCAATCATGCCTAAAATTGAACAGAAGACAATTAAGCACAACTTGCAAAATTGACTGATAATTAATTCATTGAAAGGAAATTAAGATCCAAACAAGTAATAGACTAGCTACACAAATCCAAACCCTAAGGAGAGTTTAGCCACACATGGTGGTAGCGATGAACAAAAACATAATAAAAAGAATTAAAGATGAAGATGAAGAAATAATGATTCTTGCTCTTGATTTTTGCAAAATTCCTCCTTCTCCGATCTTCGTTTAGTGCTTCTTTGTGTCTTCAAAGTATGAATGGAACTAAATGAAATGGAATTGGATGTGGTTGGATGTCCTCAAAAGCTCTCTTGTATCCCCTTTTATAAGCTAGGTCTCATGGAAAACCTACTTGCACTTGAATTCTCAAAAAGGAAAATTTCTCTAGTCGACATAGCTTCCAGCATAGCCATGTCACGTCCTACATTTTTCGGCATGGTTTCTAGCACGGCTTGTGTGATCCCGCATTGAACTCTCGTGATATCTTCAATTTGCACAGAAGAGGGCATGAGTTCGAGCGTGGCCATGCGCCATCCCATGTTGTGACTACTTTAAGTCCAGAAAGAGACACAACATCATCCAGCATGCCTTGTCGCAAGCCATGCTGCATTGATTTAGCTTCTAGAACAGAACATGAGCACAAGCACGCCATGACGTAGCCCACGTTGCACCAATCCTTAATTATTTTGGAGTTCCTTTCTAGACTTACATGTAAAATATAATGATATTGCAATGGAATTTAATTACGTAGACAGTGAGTCTCACTTGTGTCTAATCTGCACTCCAACATAGAGACTCCAATTTAAACACTACATTGGCTATAAATTGTAAAATTCAGCAACTTAAATGAACATAGAAAAATACTGGATCATCAAAATAGCATATATTAAAAAATTAAGATATTAAAAATATAATTTTTCCTATAAATACTGTATTAATTAATAAAAGAATTATTTTAAAAAATAATTATATAATTTAAATCACTAAAAAAATTAAATATAAAATGCATTAATAAATAGTGCAAAAATCTCCACCTTCCGAAAGTCTTGGTCTACTTAAATTATCACCTCTAATGGGTATCCATTAGAAAAAAAAAAATTCTTATGTAGTAGTTATTCTAACGCGTTGGCACCTGAGTAAAAAGTCAAAAAAAAATTGTTCATCTTCCAAGAAAAGTCCAACAATATTAATTAAATTAAATTAAAAAAATAACTCATGATGCACAGTCATCGCAACCATTTTCTTATTGTAAAATTTATTTTTAAGCCCCTCAATTTATTGGGTTTATTATATTGAGTGCTTATTCTTTCATTGCATTCTATTGAGCCTTTATACTTTTATTTAAGTAGCTATTGAGGACCTTTTTAATAATTTCAATAGATAGTGTTAAGTATTGCATAAAAAAATAAGGCAAAATCCATTATGAAGCCCCAGAACTTATTGGGTTTATTATATTGAGCCTTTATCATTTTTCATTGTATTATATTGAGCCCCTATACTTTTATTTATATTCTTGATAATATTATTTTTGTATGCAATACTTAACACCGTTAGTAGGTCTGTCAAATTAGTCCTCAATAGTTACATAAACAAAAGTATATGGGCTCAATAGAATACAATAAAATGATAGGGACTCAATAGAATAAATCGTTATAGTTCAAGGGTTTAATAATGGATTTTGCCTTTTCTTATAGTAAATAGGCATAATACATCCGCAACCCCTTGAACTTGTCAATTTTTGTCACTTTAACACTTATGCTTTCACTTTTGCCATTTAGACACCTCAACTTGGCAAAAATGTTATTTGTAAACCATTTTCGGCACATCTGGCACGGAACGTGTTGTTCATCTCTAATGAGCGTGTGACTAAAAATTTTGACGTTATTTTTTTCTCCCCATCATCTTCTTCTCATTAGGTTAATTACCAAAAAAGTCATAATACAAACTATCAAAACCCATTTGAAAAAAGTAAGAGAAAGCACAGGCCTATGAGCAATTCAGAGGGCTGTGATCGTTGTGGAAGACACAGGGAAACGGTCATCCATGTTCTTAGGGACTGTTAATTTGCTCATAAAATATGGAAGCATTTTATTCCTAATGAATTACAAATTTCTTTTTTGTGAGTAATCTTAAAGATTGGATGCAATTGAACTTGAGCACTACCTGTACTGATAAGTATGGCGTTCCATGGAATTGTCTCTTTGGTGTCGCTATTCACAACATTTGGTGTTGGAGAAATTGTGCTCTCTTTGATCCAGGCTTTCAAACAAACAACAAAGTCGAAGACATTCTCAACAAGGCTTGGGAAATTCACTCCACTCTGACAAGGTTTGGGAAGTTTAATAGTAGGTGGCAGCTGAGAGTCAAAAAAGAAATTCGATGGACTCCTCCAAATAATGGTTGGATTAAAGTAAATTATGACAGAGCTTATAGTCGTTTATCTTCCAAGGCAACGGTGGGTGGTGTTTTAAGAGATTGATGTGGTAATTGGATTATGGGATTTACCGTTCATATTTGCATCTACTCTATCACTGCAGCAAAATTATGGGGTGTTTTTAAAGGGCTTTCCATTGTGTGGGATCTTGGTTACAGAAAAATTTTGATGGAGGCCAATAGCTGCACTTTTATAAACATGCTCAGCTGGTTTTCACAATTCAAGAGCTGGGAAGTTAAACTAAGACACACTTATAGAGAAGCAAATTTTATTACGGACTACATGGCAAAATTTACCAAGGAGCTGAGTACTGGTAGTCATTGCCCGTATTCTCCGCGCCCCCCCCCCCCCCCCCCCCACCTGGGGAATTAGAAACCTGTTAGACTATGATATACTGGGAATTAGACGTAATCGTCTAGTGCTTATGTAATTGCTCTAGGAGTTGTTCCTCGTTTTGTATTAAAAAAATGTACTAAAAGAAAAAAAATTTTAACTCTCACAAATATAAACAGGAACATCAAAAGCCATTTCTCAGTAAAATAAGGGGTGACACAAAAACGCTGTTGAGATAAAAAGCTAATATCTTCAGTTTTACCATTGTAATCTTTGATATACTTGTTATTATTTCAGTTATTGTTGTATTTATCTCTTCAGCTTGTATTATCATATATATACAACATTGTACTCATTTTACAAAAATCAATATAATAAAAAACCTTCTCATGGTATCAGAGCTTTAAATAAAAAAAATGGCAGGGCAAATTATTCCAACCTCTTCTTCCTTTTCCCTTCCTATGGCTACTACCACAAACCACAATTTATCTATCAAATTAACTTCTCAAAATTACCTCACTTGGAAAACTCAATTTCAACCTCTCCTTAGTTACCATAAACTTACAGGCTTTATTGATGGCTCCATTGTACCACCATCATCTACAACTACAACCGATCCTCTAACTTCTAACCCAGAATACACCGAATGGCATCAAAAAGATCAGCTTTTACTCTCATGAATTTTCTCTTCTCTATCTGAAGAAGTATTCCTTTAAGTTATTGGCATGACCATATCATTTGCCGCTTGGCATGCACTAGAAAGTGCTTTTGGTTCTGTATCTCAGAATTTTCAATTACAAATCCATATTAAACTCCAAGAATTGAAGAAAAATGACTTATCAGTCACCCAGTATTTACAAAAAGCAAAAGCTTTAGCCGATGAACTCACAGCAGCAGGTCGACCTCTTTCTCTAGCGAAATTCAATGCAATTATTTACCGCAATCTTGGCTATGAATTTCATAGCATTATTAAAGCCTTAAACCAGAGACCTACACCTGTTGCATTCCAAGAACTACATGGGAAGTTGGTGGCTCATGAAATTCTCATAAAAAATATTCATGAACCACCCACTGCTCATATTGCAAGACACCAATTTTCTGGTTCCTTTTCTCGGCCTCAACCTCCCATGGCATCACCACCTTCAGCCTTCACCAACAATCAGAGATCTTCCTTTTCTTTTCATCGAAAAAGACCTCAATGTCAGATATACGGCTACCATAACCATACGGCTGACAAGTGTCCGCTATGAACCTCGCAATCAAACCTCCTCTCCACAAGCCAATTATGCGAGCAACACAACCAAATGTCACGAGTCCTCATTTTAGCCTTGACATTCAACCCGTGTGGCACCTAAACTCCCCCATGTTTAGGCCAGCCAAGCCTTATGAACCTGCCTTTGATATTAATACTAAGTGTCCACCATCTATTGTGGAGTGTTGGCCACCCTAACTAACCTTACATGTTCGCTACTATCGTTGTTCCCGACTTTCCCACATATTTTTTAAGGCTCATGCTCGTCTTGTACTCCACATGCATATTCGAGCATCACTCTTATCTCGAGCCTTATATTCGCCTCACCGTTCTCACACATTACTGAATACCACATTTGTCTCACAATTCCTGCATATATCCGAATCCCACTTATGCCTCATAATTCCCCTATATGCTAGCGCATTGCGCAAGCTATATATGACCCTCTGGTCTAGGAGAACACGCACTACGAGCTCCTCGGCCTCGTAGTGTCTATAGAGCTCCTTCTCTATAGAGCTCCTCGGCCTCTTTCCTGAACTCGATGCCCATCACCTAGTCTTTCAACTAGGGAGCTCACTTAAGGCTATGTCAACGAACCATGCACACAAGCCTCAGGGATGGTGGAGAGCTTACACCGAATGCATCCCCTAAAGAGCATAAGGAGCATCTTAAAGGTTACTAGGAGGAGACATCATAATGTTCCACCCATCACACCTTCACAAATATAACTATATAATATTTATTCATATTTACCAGATTGCCCTTCAATATACTTTTTCCTTCATATACATCCTCGCTTATTCATCCATGCCCTCAATATTGGTTAAGGACTCTAAGGGTGCATTGGCCCTAGGGCTCCTTTCGTCGTCCCGTTACATTCTCCCCCACTCGAGCAGTTGACGCCCTCGTCAATTGGGCATAGGTGTTCGCAGTTCTCATCCTTGGGGTGTTTTTTTTATTCTTCTATCTTGTTTTTATCAACTTGTACTATCGGTTTATACTCTAAAATTATGCCAACTCTTGACTCCTTCTCGCTCTTGTCCATACAAATTATTGGCTCTCTACTTTCGTATTTGCATGTTTTCTCTTATGTCGTTGCCTCTATTTCCTCTCAATAATGCTTCTCATACTTTCGTTGCTTTATTCCTGTCTCGAGTATAAATTGTACCTCACAAGACAAAACAGAGAAGCAACAACAGTACATATTGAAAATAATTCTCATGGTTCTTTAACTCTTTTAATAAAATTCAATGTTATATAAATCCGCAATTTTGTAAATATGTATGCATCAAATAAATAAATAACACCATAAATTATCATTGTGTAAAGAAATTGCAAAGGGGCAGCATATAACTAACACATTACCATGTGTTTATGTAAAACTGTTTTTGTTTATCACACTTAGGCACCTCATATTTTGTTGCTCTGCATCTTCTTGAATTCTTGTATCTTTCATTATAAGGATGGGATCTTCACTAAATAACATCTTGTTGTGCTCTATCACCTTCTTCTTTGATTACTTGTTGCTACACTTGATCCTTTAGGTACTTTTGTTGTTCACATGCAGAAGTATGCATGTACCTTCGTTGTGCTTTTTCCACTTGTAGAAGTAACATTCAAGAGAATTCTTCTCTAGAATGATCTTCCAAAGTGTAATAAGCTATGTCCGAGTCTGATGGGTCATTTGAAAGCAACATCTCTGGCCATTTTAGTAGGAGTGAGAGTTCATGATTTTATATCAAACTATTTGTGCCTTCGCCTTGAGTAAAGGTGTTAAATTCCTTTCTAAGAAGTCATCTGACTCATTTACCGTTATGTTTTTATAAGTGTCTCTAGCATCAGTATTATTGCACTTTATTTATCACTCACGCATTCTATCCCCTTATCAATTCAACAATTTTGTCTTTATAATTACTCATTGTCACCTGCAAAAAACACGTATATATTATCTTTAAGGTTGCCTCAAGCTCTATTGGCAAATCTTGTAAAATACATAAGGCTACCGCAGCCTCAATAAAATGCTTCTTTTCTTTCGAATATAACTCTCTCTCACAACATGTTTTCTCTCCCTCTCATTTATTTTTTTCTCTTCTCCCTTTTTCTTTTTTTTTTTCGCTTTCATTTTCCTCTCTCTTTATCTTTCTCACACACTCTCACGCAATCACAAGAGTGGTTACCGTAACCACGCACACCATCATAAAAGTGGTTACCGCAACCACTATCAATCACAATATTTGGCTTATTCATGCCACTACTTTAAATCATAAAACTCATGAAAATTTCATTGTATTGGCTTCTCAAGCCTAATTCATGCTCAACGCCTCACTGGCCCTTGAGCCACAATAATATGTCTCAATGGCTATTGAAGCCCACATCACGTTGCATTTACACATAGACTCGTGCCACCGCACGATACCTTCTATAATTCATCAATTGAGAAGTACTTGGGATGTTCATTAAGAGTATAAAGCTATAGCTAATGCCACCTCAGAACTTATTTGGCTACGTGGGCTTCTTCTAGAAATCGGTCATCCTATTTCTACAGTTTCTCTTTCTTATGACAATATTGGAGCAATTTATCTTAGTTCCAATCCGGTGTTTCATGCTCGCACAAAACACATCGAATTGGATTATCATTTTGTTCGTGAAGAAGTGGCTTCGGGTTTCCTTCAACTCAATTTTGTCTCCAGTCAAGAATAACTAGCTAATTTATTAACCAAATCCTTGCCATCCGCTCGTTTTCAGTATCTCTTTTCCAAGCTTCCTCTGCGTGATGCCATGGATTTGCAAGGGGGTGTTGAGATAAAAAGCTAATATCTTCGGTTTTACCATTGTAATCTTTGATATACTTGTTATTATTTCAGTTATTGTTGTATTTATCTCTTCAGCTTGTATTATCATATATATACAACATTGTACTCATTTTACAAAAATCAATATAATCAAAAACCTTCTCAAAAGCAACATTTAAAATAAATAGAACATCAAAATTTTTAAAGCTCCAACTAATAAAAAATAGACTTTAAATGTATAAAGATCAAAACAAGCAAACAACTAGCTGTGTTCATTGTGCTGTGTTAGACAAGTATAAAAATGGCAAATAGAAAAGTACAAAAAAAATGGCAGTATTTAGTTCGTGGAGGCTGGGGAAGGCAGAGTAACACCATCTGTGTGAGAGTTAAAACTTCCAGCAAAGCAGCTGTCGATGGCCTTATTCGTGACCATTATGGGATTTGGATTGGTGGGTTTTTGGTTAACATTGGTGTGGCTACAATTACAATTGTTGTGCTATAGGGTATGTATAAAGGTATTCTTTAGGCGTGGGATCTTGGAATAAAAAATCTCATTGTGGAATCTGATAGCTTTTGTGTGGCACATCTCATTCAAGCAGGTGCTGATAAAACCAATAGGCGTTCTTCTCTGGTTAATGTTGTAAAGTTGTTGCTTCAAAAGGATTGGGTAGTTCAGTTAAAGCATATTCACAGAGAGGTAAACTTTTGTGTTGATTTCATGGCAACATATGCTCATAATGTTACTATTGCTTGTCATCATGTTCAATCTCCTTTTACAGATCTCATTCCTTGGTTGGACCATGATCTAAAAGGAGTCTCTTATCCTAGAATGGTTTTTATACAGTTTGCTTAGGCTTTTGCCTCCCCCCTTGTACCCAAAAAAAAAAAGGAAAACAACCTCGATCTTACTAAACTTAGAATGCTAGCAGAAGGGAGGTGAACCTTCTTCTTGGTTGTTGTTCTAGTTGATATAAAAGTCAAAATCCAAAACCAGCTGAAACTGATGAAGACACAAAATAATCCAAGGAAAATATAGAGCCATAATTTGAAAACCAAGCCATAGAAATATTTTTTATATTTATACATATAAGAACTTGTGCACATGCCAGCAGTACATAAATATTAAATTTTCTTGATCTTAGGTTTAGTTTAATGGTTAGGCATCTTGAATATTACTTCTTTCCTACAGATTTCTTCTACCCACGTCCTCCTCAATTATCCATTGTTATTACAGATGTTGTCCACATGCAGAAAAACCAGAAGTTTGGAGATGATGATCATGAACAAGAAAACAAAGAGTTAAAGCACAGGAAATCTGCAGTTAAATACAAAAGAAACCTTCCTCAACTTTCTTCTTCTTTTTCTTCTTCTTCTTCAACGTCGCTCTCGCCCTTCTTCTCATCCTTTTCTTGCATTATCAAAAATGATGATCAGAGCTGCCATTGAAGGTTGCCATTGAACGTTAAATGATGTTGCCAACTGTTGGGATTCTAGCAATTGATCACTCAAAATAATCTAGTTTTTGGCGAGTTGATCACTGTTAAATAATCTGTCAAGTTAGTGTACATGTGGACAAAGCACAATGCTGGCGTGGATGTGGATTCTATGATGGTGCTAGAAACCGATCATGATTCTGCCAGAAACTGATCACGATTCAATCAAGCAAAATCCTCTATCACCTACAGCAATGGATAGGGAGCAAATAAGGGATTAAGGGTAGCCTGCGGGATCTCCAATTTCTGCTACTATTGTTACTGTTGTGACTCCTCCCCCGCTTGCTCAAAAGCAAGTTGTGTAGCCATAACAGCAGCCATAGCAGAGCAGCCTTGTGGCAGGGCCGAGGCATGCACCTACTTATTCTGAGCAGTAAAGATTTGCATTTTAATAACCTATGTATAGTGTTTTAACTGATTCTTACAACTACAAAGGCATCACGACTGAGTTGTGCAAGTTTGATACCAAGGCTTTGTTGGTTGGACATGAAATGGCCAGCATAAGGATGCCTATTCGCTGTTGGAACTGCTTGCTAGCTCAAAGAGGATCTCCATAAACTCTGCTCGACACTTTAAAGCCCTGTCAAACACCACAAGAAATCAAAACAACCATGTTAAGTATTGATTGCTACACAATCACGACTGAGCTACTGCTGTTATCGAGGTGGGAACACCTGGTTATGTTGGACCCAAGTTGATTGTGTTCGGTGGTGCCACAACTCTTGAGGGCAATTCTACGGCCTCTAGGGCTCTTTCCTCAGCCAAAACTCCATAGATACCTACTCAAACACCTCAACTTCAAACATGTTTTTGTACTAATCAAAATCGATCAAAAACCACCGTTCATCATCTTTGGTTCATTGATTCATAATGAGACGATGACGATGATGATGATGATAATAATAATAATTATATTAATAATAATAATAATAATGTATGAAAAGAAAGTTTAGGTAAGGAACAGATCAGCTGCCCATACACTACATTAAACAAGAATTATATGAAGAACTCATTTGAAAATGCATAAGTTTCTCGAGACAAATCAAGAGGGTGTGCTTTGAAGAAGCTATGAACATGAAAATGAGAAAATGGGGGAAGAGAGGACTTGATATTCCTAGATGTTGAGACAACGGAGCTATTGCTGGCCATTTATCGACGGCGAAGCTGCTGCTGCTATCATTTACTTCCATTTCGATTATAGCTTCTTCTTCTTCTTATCTTGTCACTTTGAAAATCTTCTGGTTAGTTTAAGAAGGAAAAAAACACAAAAAAAGAAAAAATATGTTCATCAAGATAGCTTAAGTGCTCTTCAGCTTATTCAGGCTTGTGGTGGTGGGTCTCATGGCCACAATCATCTGGTCTCGGTGATTCAAGCAATTTCACAGCGAGATTGGAAAGTTCATTTGCTGCATGTTCATCAAGAGTCCAATTTTTTTGCTGATCGTCTAGTTGCAATTGCAAAAACCCAATATTTGGGATGTCATAAGTTGAGGGAGCCTCTGTTGAGGTATTTTTTTTTTTTTTGCACTAAAGCCTATGTTGAGTTGTTGGAATGGTTAAACCATGATAGGGTGGGTGTTAGTTGATGTAGCGGAAGGTTATAAATTACAAATCGTTGATTCACAAAGAATACCGATTTGCAATCTTTAAATCCCTATTGATTCAATTGAATTCTAGAGAATTTGGGAAAAGACAAAGTCTGTAATTTTATTAAAAAAATCGAACCCCCAATAAACAAGGCGTAAATAAGCTTATATACCAAAACAAAACCCTAAATAAACTCCTAATGAAAATAGGAAAAGTCACTAAAATAGAAAAACAGCGTTTAGAAGGCCCAAACATGCGAATTTGGCCAAAATCCATAGGGCACCACGAGCAAAGCTGGTGACTTGGAATCAATGGCCCGTTTCCACTCAAAATAGCCACCGAAAACATTGAAATCCAACACTCAGAACTTCACTTTATTTACGAAACTGCCACTACCAAATTTTATCCAATTTTTCCAAGAACTCCAAGGCTTGCTCCTGGACCGCATCATTAGTCATGATAGATTGATGTCCCTGCAATCTGTTTGCTGTTATTGCTGCATTTTCTACCCAAAAAAAATGGTGGAAATTGAGAATTATCCTCTTTACCCCTCCTTTAAGCCTTCTCTCTCCTAGTCAATATACTTTTTATGTCCATGTCAGCACTGTGCTTTTCCACATGTACACTAACTTGAAAGTGATTTTGAAGATTTAACAGATGTGTTAATTTTGTCCTTAAACTAAGGTAAAATAAAATATTGAGGGTCTTTTAAAACAAAATAAATATTTAGAGGTTTAATAAAATAAAAAGTCATAATTCAGGAGCTTAATGTGTTTTTCCATAAATAATTTATATATGTTGAATGGATAGATGTGTTATGTTATGATTGTGGATATAAATATCCAGTTCATACTTGTGTGATATGAAGTTTCCTCCCACCTGCTTTATTCTATTTAAACTCACCTACTCAGCTAATTTCCTATCATCACTGTCTATATGAAAAGTTCAGAAAGTTTCATCAATTTCTACTACACATCTCTGAATCACTATGGAGTCCTTTTCATCTTCTTCTGCTACATCTTCTTCTTCTAGTACTGATAGTGCAGCTGTGTCTTCTTGGGCTGTCTTCTCTTTTATGTTATTTTTATTCTTCTCATGGAAAATCGCTTTCAGAAACAACCGAAGCTGTAAGGAGCCGGAGTCGGAGCCGGAGCCGGAGCCGGAGCAGGAGCCAAAGCCTTCTCTGGAAGAATACGATGTTTTCCTTAGCTTTAGAGGTGCAGACACTCGCAATAATTTTACCAGCCATCTATACACTGCGTTAAAAGCGAAGGACATTCTAACTTACATAGATTACAGACTCGAGAGAGGAGAAGTTATATCACCTTCACTGTTAAAAGCAATTGAAGAGTCCAAAATCGCCATTGTTATTTTCTCGGAGAACTATGCAAACTCCACATGGTGTTTGGAGGAGCTTGTGAAGATCGTTGATTGCATGGAAAAAAAAGGGCAGACGGTGATACCGGTTTTTTACAAGGTTGATCCATCGGATGTTGATGATCAGACGGGTAAATTTGGAGCAGCTTTTGAGAAACTTGGGAAGAGTTCGACAGCAAAAGATATGCAAATCTGGAGAAATGCGTTGAAGAAAGTTGCTAATTTGTCTGGCTTGGATTCATTTGTCATCAGGTACAATCTAGCTAGTAAACATTTGGTTAATGATTCATTATATATATTCATAACTTTACCTTTATGATCATAAACTCTTAATTTTAACAAAAAGATACACAAATTTAATAAAAAGGTTGATAAATTTTTAAGTTAATAACAATAATCTATTATATGATATGATGCGTTAATTTTTAAAATGAAATTTGATTTGTAATTATGTTGTTTATGCGTTAAAAATATATATTTCTTATGAAAAATATATTTGAAAACATAAAAAGTAATATTTTTCATAAAAAGTAATAAGACAATATAAGATATATAGTCTAAAAATATATATTTTTTAAATTCTTTATTTAAGTACAAAAATTTAAATAAAAAAGAAATTAATTAACATTTAGGACTCATTTAATTTAACTATTCATAGCAGCTGATTGCCATTATTGAAAGTTAATAGTCATAATAGTTGATAATTGATAACTAATAAATATGATAAAGTTCTTAAAATTTCATTTTTATATTATTGTTAATGATTATTAAGATACAAATTATTTTTAATGTAATTTGATATACCTTTATGATATTTTTTAGTTGTCTAAATTATGTAAAAATAATATAAAGATAATAAATTACCATCTTTAATTTATATGCTATTAAAAATATTACCAATAACTATTTAAAAGTGCGGTTTCTAAAACACAAATTTCATTACTATTAAAATTCTAAAACTTATAAATATAAATATTAAAGTTATTTAATTACTAATTATATTTTAAAATAATTATAATTATAATTATATTATAAATTATAAAAAATAATTTTATAAAATCAATTAAAAGGTACTTCTATTAGTTATTTTTGACAAAAATAATGAAATTAAATTAAAAAAATAAATTCAAATTAATAAGCTATATAATGGAAAAAGTTACAAAATACCATTAAGTTTAAAACAGTTATCATTTTTTAATTCTAAAATCTCAGCAAACCCCTATGATTTAGTTATTTGATGAGAAAAAATTATCAAATCTCTCTTAATTTGGCTTTTTTTTTAGCTTAACAGATCAAACAATAAAATTTTTACTAATTTTAAATATTGTGAATAATTTTGTCAAAACTAAAAATTCTTAATATAATTGCAAGAAGTGGTAAAATTTATAAATCTTTTTCTAATCTTCTAAAAAAAAATAAATCTTTTTTCTAATTAACCCTTACAAATATTTGATGTTAACAATTTTTCCCTCCAATTGATAAACGTTTGCTCGGGGTGTTTGTCAGGTCAGAATCTGAACTAATCAAAATGATCACTGAGGATGCTCTTGAAAAACTAAAACAAAAGGCCTCAATTTACCATGCCAAAGGTTTGGTTGGCATTGAACAACGGATTGAACAGTTTGACCCTCTTCTAAGCTTGGAATCTTCAGATGTTAGAATTGTTGGAATATGGGGCAACGACGGTCTTGGCAAGACCACTCTTGCCAGAGCTGTTTATGATCGAATCGCTCCTGAATTCAAAAGTTACTGCTTTCTTCCAAACACCAGAGAGAAGCTGCAAAAGCATCCACTGTCTCAGTTGCAAGACGAGCTTTTCGCAGCACTGTTGGAGCTCGAAAAGCCAACTTCAAGCACTACTAATCTGCGGCTACCTTTTATAA
>CATIWM010060590.1:0-28741 GCA_949671775.1 Mallotus repandus
AATAAAAATAAAAATAAAAAAAACTAAAGAATAGGAGGAAAAGAAAAAAAGAAAAAAAGGAGGGAAAATAAGAAAACAAAATGGGGCAAAAGAGAAAATAAAAATAAAAAAAGGGCAAGGAAGTAAATAGATTAAGGTAAAAGTGAAATATATGAACAATGAGTGCATTTTAGTAAATAAGTTTTAAAATTGGGCATTTTTGATAAATTTCTCATCATTTTATTGCCCATTTAACTTTTATATATGACCAATTGATGGATTATAATGGGTAAATGAGTATGGGTAATTTTTACCAAGATGCTCACGATCGTGAGTGTCATTGTCTTTATGCTATACTTCAATTTTCAAGCTTGAAAATGACTCTCATTTGTGTCTAACTTATACACAATTGAAATAAACACATTAATAAATTAGTAACTTAAAATTGAGTTTGTTAAATTTAAAACAAGATAGATTAGGCAAATGGCCAACATTCATATAGATTAGGCAAAAGGCCAACATTCATATTAGTAAACCATTGATTAATATAAATAAATTAAAGGAATAAGTCTAAAAAAGTATCTTGTGGTTTAGCACTTTTTCACTTGGAGTCCTGTGATTTTTTTTGTGACACTTCAGTACCTTATGATATCTGCCGTTAGTAAATTTAGGCCAAATTCACTAACACCGTTAACTATGCTGACGTAAACATTGACTTGCTGATGTGGTTGCTAATGTCAGCGTCCACGTCAGCATGGTTAACGGTGTTAGAGATTTTATCCTAGATTTGCTAATGACAGATATCATAAGATACTGAAGTATTATGAAAAAAAATCATAGGATACTTTTTTGTACTTATACAATAAATTTGACAGTTATTCAATTTTTTTAAAAACAAAATGTCAAAAATATTTTAAAGTTTTAATTTTACTATTTTTGAAATAAAAAATTAAAATTGATTTTTAGATTGTTACATAAAATTTTAACTTTTTGTGTTAATTATAAATAACAAGAAAAAAATGATAACTTGTGAATCAATTTGTTATATAGACTAATACCAATAAAAATAAAAATAAATAAAATAAACACTTTTAATTATCACTATAAATAATAATAAAATTTTATTTTTTTAATTTTTTAATATTTTTTAAAAAAACTAAATATTTTTTATATTCTTAATTAATATTTTTAGTATCTCAATTTTTTTTTATTTAATACTTTTTTGTTTGACTTCTATTAAAAAATTTTAAATATTGTGGTTGAAAATTGAGAAGTAAATTTTAAAATAGTTAAAATTTAAGAATTTTTAATGAAAATTTAAAAATTTATGAAAATATTTAGATTTTTTTTTTTAATTTATGTCAAGAGTACAAAAATAAAATTTGAAAATATTTTTCTTACATTTTTTTTCTTACAAAAAAAAAGAGGATAAAAATTTAATAAATATTAAATTTATTTTATAGGAATATCAAAATAATTTTTAAAAATATAATTACATTTTTTAAATAAAATTGACATGATTTATAATGTTAAAGGAACAAATTGAAATAACTTTCAAAATATAATTTAATTAATTTTTTTTAATAAGAACTAGGAGAAGAAATAAAATTCAATAAATAATTGACTCAAAGTTTAGAATAGAAGTGATTTTTTTTTAGTATGTGTATATAAATATATAATTTGACTAAATTTATAATATATAAGTATATATTTTCTAAAAAGAGATATATATAAAAAAGTACTATGTGGTTTAGTATTTTTTCACTTCGAGTCTTGTGATTTCTTTTCGTGACACTTCAATACCCTGTGAATGTTAGCTTGCTTACGTGTGCTGATGTGGACGCTGACATTAGTATCTACGTTAGCAAGTCAACGTCCACATCAGCATAATTAACGGTGTTAATAAATTTGGCCTAAATTTACTAATGGTAAATACTATAATATACTAAAATATTACAAAAAAAATTACATAATTCGAAGTAAAAAAGCGCTAAATTACGGGGTATTTTTTTTTTTTATTTATCCTTATTTATTTTTGTTTAAAGACTTTTCAAAACCATAATAATTCCACTTTGAACGTCCCTCCTCGGGTAATCATTCATCCGCCATTGACTTTTATGTTGAATTGTAAAGGACTCGTTCAGACATAGATTTTCTTGATTTTTCATTATTAATTATATTAAAAAATATAATGGTTTAGATTTTAAATATTAAACTTTTTGCTAATTTCATATGCCCAAAAAATTATTATTACTCTTTATACTTTAAATGTTCACAATAATATATATACATATTGTTTTAAAAAAATAAAATATATTAAAAAATTAATAAGTTATATATATGAATTCATTCATATACAATAAAAATAAATTAAATGATTATTTTAATATAATAAAAGAAATTAAGTTACCTTTATTATAATTTAACAAACGATGGTTTTTTTTTTTTTTTTTTAAGATTTAAATTTAGTTGAATGACATAGCGGCAGTCCAAATTACAAGCGCCAACTTAAGGCGTTGACTTTGGTGCCTCCGACGACGCAAAAGTCGGAACCTTCACCAACATGCAGCTTGCTTCTTTTTGGAAAAAGAGGAAACATCAATTTACTTTTATTTATTTATTATTATTGCTATTATTTTTTTAAGTTCCAACTATCTTCAACTTGATCGAATTTGATAATCTATATTACACTGATATTTTAATTAATAGACATTTCTATGTATCACATTTAGAAGGTAAATGTTTTAATTAAAAACTGTTTTTCTATCTGTATTTTTCTATATCCATATTCATGCAACTTAATTAATAATTATTTAGATAATTTAGGAAATTTGCAAGGATTTCGGTCAAAGAATTTACATCTACAAGCAGAATATGATCTCATATTCATTAATTGAATATATATCAATTATCTAATAGTTTAATAGTACTAGTTTTTTTCTTACGTACATTACACGTAATGTATATTATTACTAAATAAATATATTTATAATATTAAGTTAAAAAAGTAAAATTATTAAAAAATAATAATAAATATAAAATGATTAAAAAATAAGAAAATAAAAAAATAATTGTGAAAAAATAAAATTTTTATTTTGAAATTTTTTTGCTTTCATTATTATACAATACAAATATATATTCATTATTGATTATAATGTAAACAAATTAAAATAAAAATAATAAAATAAATATGAAATATAAAAGAATAATTTTTTTTTTTAATTATTTGTGAGTTGCAATATTGCATTTATGAATATGAAAATAGAAAATAAATATACATTAAATTTTTTCAATTTTAATATTTAGAGTGAATTTTACAGTTATCTATTAAATATTTTGAAATGGTAAGTTTCCAATGACATATAATTAGATTACACATATACAAATTTAATTTTTTTAGCCTATCAAAAAATAAATACAGTACTTAATAATAACAAAATAAAAAAATAAATATAAAAATACAAATATTTGGTTTGCTATTAATATGCTTCATTTAAAAATTAAATTGGGTGATATTTATTATCTAATTTTTAATTTTATAACTACATAAAATTTTTGATAAAATAACTAAATAATATTAATAAAAAGAAAAGTAATTCATAACTAAAGTTTTAATCATAAAAAAATTTTAAATTTTGTAAGTCAATTTTTTTATTAGTTACTTATATATTTAATATGTTTACATATAAAATTTGTTTATAAATTAAATTACTTTACTAATTACTTACAAATTTAAAATTTAAAATATCTATTCAATATAAAATAAAAGTCTACTGTCAATATTAGTATAAATTAAACTACTTTGTTTGTTATTTGTATAGAAATTCAAAATACATATTTAACTTAAATTTGAAGTTTATTTTTTTCAATTTAATTTTTTTCATATGTAATAGATGTTTAAAATAGTGTAACTACTTTTATCTCAACTTGTAAAACAAAATATTTTTATTAAGATATTACCTCATATATTGTATAAATTTATAGATATAATATATAGATATATAAATATTTATTTTTTATCCAAAAAACTCACCTCTCTAATTGATAACTCGTGTTTTTACTTTTGATTTTCCATCAAGTAATATTCTATAATTTTTTTGTCTCAATTAGCTCGTGCATGAGATTAAATGGAGAATATAAGACCAATAAAAAATTTAAATACGAAGATAAAATTCAATACAAAAGTTAGTCATAATTTATATGAATTTATTATTTTGATCACTTTATAATATATAGTTTAGGTTTTAAATACAAACTAAAACTATTTTCATTAATTTCAAAAAATTTTAAAATTAAATTAATACTTTTTGTGATAATATATAAAAGAAATATGTTCTTTTTCATCCAAAAAAGTTTTCATTCTATTCATACTTTTACATACAATACAGATTATAATTTAAAGTTTATTGCTTAAAAATAATTATGTTTTCTAGTCACTTATATGTCAAATATATATATCTATCCTATGTATAAATCTTATGAAATAAATTATTCTTATTTATCAATTAATAAAACTTTTAATTTGTATAGTTTTATAATTTTCTAATTAGCTTTTATAAGTATTAGAAATTGTGTACAATTATATAAATTAAACTAATAGTAAAATGATTAATTTTAACTATAATTCAGAATTCATATATATATGCAAAATGTAGTACATTATAAATGTGAATTTTTGTAAAATATTTATAATTGAATCTTATAATAATTTAATAATTTATGTATATAAAAGAATTTATTTTATTTTTATTTAAATTTGTTTAATTTTAAATTTTAAATTTTAAATACAAATTAATACTATCTTCATCAATTTCAAATTTTTAAAAACTAAATTAATACTATTTGTGGTAATATATAAAAATGTATGTCTTGTTTTTGTCCAAAAAAATTTTCTCTTTATTCATATTTATTCATACTTTTATATATATTATGATAGGTCAAAGATTTAATCTTTTATCTCTCTCCCCTTATTTCCAAAAATAATTTTTATGACATCCAATGTTACATAGACTCTACTAGTAATATCAAAAATTAGTGAAATCATTATCACTTACACTTCGTCAAGAAACCGATAGTGTGATTTGTGAATAACTTTCCACACATACCATCACGCGCCTGCTGAGCATGCTTTATATGCGTGCAATTAAAGATGAAATAATCATGTTCTCAGTGCTTAAATGAGTCCCAAGTCTCAAACATCGGTCTCAAAATTGATGGTGCACATCCCAACAAGGGCTGTACAATTTCAAAATTTCTATTTCAACTATCAAGTTGGAACAGTAAAAGCCACTTTCGCAAGAATGATGGTATAAAAAGAATGAATTTAACATTTAAACTACAAAATTGAACAGGGTGAAGCATATGAACAATGAGGAATGCGGCACCCGCAATCATGGGAGCTAAACCACAGGCAACTATGTGAATAGAGTTACAACATCTCTACGGTACCCTCTTACCATCAACAGTCTTGGCACATTTTCAACTAAAAGATCCATGTATTCCATGTACAAGTATGCTGGGTGGCTGATAGGTGGTGGTGGTAAACTCACAAGTACAACTGCTGCCATTCTTGAGTATCTCAATATTGTTGAATTCAGTTTCAGTGTCGTGTACAGGAACTTCTCAATCTGTTGCTCGTTCACCACCACAGGCTTCCCATCAGCCATCAGCCCCATTCCTTCCTCTTGAGCTCTAGACTTCATTTCTGCTAGGTAACTAGCAATGCGCCGCTGAGCAGCAGTAAATGCTTCTAGTGATTCATCTGGTTGAGCGACATCTGCTTGTGCATCCCATGATTTCATTGAAATAACAATCACTTCAGCATGCATCCGAAGATCATACAGAAATTTCCTCACATCAGCTTTGAGCTCCTCTGCATCTGAATCCTCCTCAGCGATGCAGAAGACCTGAATTTTACAACTCTCAAAACTCTCCTTTGTGAGAAGGAGCTGGGAAAGAAGAAGCATCAGACCACCATCTCTTACAATCCAATATAAATCAATGGTACCATACTGCCTTTGATATTCATTGGGCCACTCATCAAGACCTTTGACAATAACAACTGCTTTGTTTGCTACAATACAGTCATTGATTATCCCAACAAAGGTGGCTGGGATTTCAGTTAGGTTTTCCCGACGCCATATTTCAGGATATCGCATCACCACAATGTTGGGCTTCAGATTACCAAGGCCCATAGTCTGGACAATTCCTCGAAATCCTTCTGACATATTAGGGGCTACAACTATCTCTGCGACACCTTCACAATTCTTGTAATCAATGTAGGTGCTGAGTTGCTTGCAGGCTGCCTTGGCATCTTCAGCATGATCATGGTAATCGCCATCTAATATAGACACAAAGATAGACATACCACGACCCTTTTTTTTCATGCAATTTGCAAAGTCAGCAAGTTTCGGATGGCAAGGTACATTCTCTGGCAGCTTTCCCCATGGGCGGCAGAATATGAGAGGGATGGGATACCAATTCTTTGGGTGGACTTGATTAGCTGTAAAAGCAATTGTCTATTAATCACAACACTCACCAGGCAAGTAAACAAGGATAGTTACTTTTATAACTACATACCTCCAAGCGATCGAAGACTACGAAGAGCTAACTGAAAATATGCACTCTTGAAACCATCACCCCAATCCCCAGCCTTTCCTTTTATGCTCACATAATAATATATGAGGGTTGCAAGGGCCAGGGACACAACAGTGAATGACCAGGAAATCAAGAACATAATAACTGCAGGGAGAAATGGGCAACAGTCAGTGTGATCACCCAGTAAACACATACCCGCACTCATTTGCATGCACAAAAAGCAACGAAGCATGTACATTCGCACATCCAAAGATGCAGAAAACCACAACACATGCCCACAGACTTGGCTGTGTTTACAGGGACAGATCCAGAAAATTATATTGGTGGGACAACAATCATATATATAGAGAGAGAGAGGTTTAAAAAAATAGACTAAATAATGCCTCTTACGTTACTAATTTTATTTTTCTAATTTTTATTTATGTTTTCAAATTATAGGTTTTGAATTAGTCCAAATTAAATATAAAATCATTAAGTTAGATAATTTATAAATTTAATTCTAACTGAAAAAATCAATTAGCTTAATTTATAAAATGCTGATTAGTTTTTTTAAGTTATTCCAAATTAAATGTAAGTTGATTTGTGTAAATAAAGTCAAATTGCTCGGCAAGAAACATTTTTTTTGAAGTGGGGGCAAAGGAAATAATTATCTAAAAATATTATTTTTTGCTATAGGTATACATATCAGGATCTTTCAGGGCAGAGGGGGCAAGTGCCCCCATGCTGGATCCATCCATGCATTCACACAGTATATTTTGACCACACTATAATGTGCTTGATCTGTATGATCTAGTTTAATGGTGAATGTGACCTGAGAGCTCAGATAATGAATTAGTGTCATAGTTTTATCATGATTTCCTAGGCAATGACAACATATGTAAGTGCCTATGTAATTTTTGGGCAACAACAACTGTAAATGCAAAAAAGAAAAAGCTGCAGCTACTTATGCCAAATACCTAAGACATTTATTAGTTATCTGTTAGAAAAATAATCAAAGAACAACAATAAGAAAATCAAAGGAGGCATACCAACACACAGTGATGCTCCAAGAAGAGAGAGACTCCAATGGTGAAATTTCCACCGTGGCCGCCAACTGGGAGCATCTAGAAGATCCAAAAGGAAACAAGACAAGTTCACGCCAGAATAGCAAAGAAGGAAGAACATAGTAATGGTCGGTGTGATAAGATCCAGATTCCCAATAACGACACACCCAATACAAATAAATGCTGTGAACAGGGTAGCAATGTGAGGCTCATGACCATCTGAAACTTTGAAGTAGTGGAGGACTGGCAAAATATCATCATTGGCTATTGCTGCGAGTAGGCGTGGGGCACCTGTTAGGCTTTGAAGAGCTGCTCCTAAGGTTGAAAGAATAATGCCAACGTACACAATTGCAGGGAAAGGCCAAGCTATAGTAGCTGTGAGTAGCCTATATTAAAGGTACAGTTCAGAAACAGTAAAAAATACTAGTATAAAATTGTATGTCCAATTTCCCCAATCCAAACTGAAAGATACCCTCTACAGCTATCAATAAGAGATCAGCCACAATCAAATAAACAAAAAATTAGGAGGCAATGCACTAAACCTGGGAAATAATGAAACTATATAAGAGTAGAAAGAAAGGAAATGAGGGCCAACAAATTAAACTGTTCTTTTGGAACGTGAGCAAGTGCATAACTTCAAGATCCATGACAGCATAAAAGCAACTTGACCTACTAAAAAGGCATCGAAGAATTTTAATATATGTGTCCCCATTACCTATGTAGCATGGAAATGGAAACAGGGAACGAGAAAATGTGGAAACGGATACTGCGAAACGCCATTTTTAAAAGTATAGGAAATGTAAATGTGGAGAAACGTGTAAATATTAAAAATATAGGTAAATATAAGTAAATATTAAAAATATATAAATATAAATTTTATATATAAATACTGAAAAAATTTAAATATTATCATCAATTAAGAGTGTAATTATAAATTACTTTGTTTAGTTAAGAAAAATATAGAATTCTTTTTCAAGTTATATTCTTCTTTGTTAAGTGAAAAAACTAAAGAAATATATTTCTCAAGTTGGAAATGCATTTCCAAGTAGGAAACATGTTTCCTAATTTTTCAAATTTGCAAAAACAGCCCCGAAATATTTTCGAAGAGCTTCACGAAGTTTCTAATACAGAAACATTTCCAAAATATGAAAACATCTATTAGTCGAAGTTTCCGTGCTCATGGCCCATTATTCTTGCACATCATATATGTATTCTCCTTACCATGATACGTTCACAAATAAGTTCTAAATCGGTACATGTGGAAGCCAATTGCACAATCCAAGCAAGGTTTACATGCAAGCCATCAAAGATACTGAAAATAAAAGACATCATCCCCAATCCTAACAGGCAGCAAACTATGCCAATGAAGAACCAAATGTAGTCTACCACATAAATTAAGAAAAAATAAAAGCAGGTAAATATATGCCTGTACAGATGCTTGTGCTAGAAATCCCTGAGCTAGTTATATGCATACATATATGTAGAAGAGAAATACAAAGATGTGAGGTGTTAGCACAACAAAAGTACCACTTTAGAAGAAAATTACAGATACCTGTCCGTTAAAAGCTTGTCTCTGGTTGCAACAGCTCCAAAAAATAACACAGAAATCAGGTACATTCCGGTAGTTGTAAGAGTTGCAGCCAGTGTACCAATAGGGATTGAACGCTGTGTGTCCTTGAGTGATGCTGATCTATTAGAACCTGCCATGATTCCCGTTACAGCAGGGAAAAAGAGACCAACCAATGCACTGAAGCAGAAAGACAGAGAGATTAGAAAAGGCATGAAAAGGATTTCTTCACTTGAGAAATGCATTGTCATATTTGATCGAAAAAGTTTGTTCACATATCAGAACTTCAGGGCTCTTGAGACAAATTTTAAGTCATGAAGGAAGATAACACATGCTCCGAGGTAATGCAAAATCGGCCCATATCAAAAAATAATTTGATGATTGCAAAACTTATTTTTCTCTCTTTCTCTCTTTTAGGAGAGCAAAAGAGTTTTTGAGTAGAAAAAAAATGCATTATTTTGGAACCTAGTTCCAGTAAAGAAAATATGGACTTAAAGTTGGACAAAACTAACACAAGTACCATGTGCTGAGAAGAGGACAGGAGAAATTCTTCAAAGTACCATGTGCACTAAGCAATAATGCACCTTCTTCACATGAGACTCCTTTCCATATTTATATTGTGATCCCACAGGAATGTGAGAGAATGCACTGTTATTCAGTGCATCTGGTATGTTCAATAACTTCACAAAGGGAAGAGTTCCCATCAAGGAACTGAAATCAGTAACCCACTATAATCTATTTTTGCCGAACTCCACAATAATGTTCAACCTCAAAGAACACAAAAGTTATGCAATCAAATTCATTTTCAAGTATTCTTAACACAAAAGGTATGCAATCAAATTCATTTTCAAGTATTCTTAACAACCCTTCCTCCCAAAAGAAAAAAACAAAACAAAACTTCGACCATTACATAATTTAGAGAAAATCAGTTGCACTAGCAATGCAATGAAGCACCCAATTTGCAAACTGACTCATGAAGAAGCATCTTCTGTTGACTTCTGCTGACTGCAGAACTAGCAACAGGCAACCAGTGTGTAAAAAACTGTCACCCCAGACTGACAGAAATTCTGAAATGTCCATGTGAAAATAATACCATTTCCTGATAAAAAAAATAGACCAATTTGACAACATTGACCTTAATGGCAACAGAATATAAAGTTAGCATATTTACTTGAAATTCCAGTAAGTCTTTCCTTCAGAATCAGGTATGCCAGCATCATTGGTAAGCTGATAATCTGAACTCCAATTATCTTTGAAGCTTTCCAGACTCAAGCCCGTGATTCCAGCTGTATCGATCAATGCAAGAGTAAGTAAAGACACAATTTCTCCAGCCAAAGAAACAGATAGAACAACACAAATTTAATCTGGCAACCAAATTCCATGCGTCACATACACCCATAAAACAAAAGATGAACTGATAACTTCAGAAGTTTGGACTGAAAAATTGAAAGATAAATATTGCCTAAAAAATTTAGATTCACTAGTAATAGTAACTGCTCGGACTGGAAACCGGCCAAGGCAGGCACCACCTTTGAGAATGCACAGAAACACACACACACAAAAAAAAAAAGTACCACAACCTATAAATTTGTATACAGCTAATACATTGTCAAAGAAAGAAAGCCACCCCACAAGAAGAGTCCAGTCCTAATCTACAATCTAGGCCAGGTAACAGAGAAAATGTCAGAATATATAGCCTTAATATAACCAGCCTAAACTATATATCAGAAAATGACCCAAATACTTTAAATCTCTGTGGATGGTACACCACAGATTCATCTTACTACTGGTTTTAACTTTTTAATATTGAGCTTGCCAATGGTAAAACTGGAAAAGAAGGCCCAAATTGTAGAGTTTCACACTCTAAAGGTACAATTGCTAAAATTAGACACCACCAGCCAATCTCTGAAAGTTGGTTATCAAACCCTTGGAAAGAAAAGATAGCTAAAGAACTCAACTTTCTTCTTTTACATATGATATTTTAAGACAATAAAGCCCTAAATCTGGTCATTACTTCAAGAGATCATAATTTTTGTTAACATTTCTGTAGCCTTTTCTAATCAAAATGTTTGATGCTAGAAGGACTAGAAATCAGAAAAGAAATGACTAAATAGAAGGGTATGTAAGAGCAGTAGTATCCTTGATAACTAGTGATGTGCATTCAAAATAAAAAAAAATTGAGATAAGTGTCCTCATGAAAATATAATAAATTATGTCACATCTATAGATAGGAATCACTGACTAACATTCATCACACCTTGTATACCATAACCCATATCAATAGCACAGTTAACCATATGTAAAGCATATCCCTAAGCATCAAAAACTTACTTGCTGGATCGTCCTTTCCAACAGCAAAAACCCCAATAAATATACAGATCAGCGAGAATAGAACAGGAATAAGAAACGCAGGTGCCACCCGATTGATGATTTTGACACCACCAAACACAATGAAGCACAAGATGATAGTTACAACAATCCCATAAATTTGCAGGTCATGTGAACTTGGACTTTCTATATGTTCCACAGTAGCTGTGCCATTAACTTTAGTGATAGTTTCTGAATTGAGGACATGGGGCAAAAGTAAAATAATTTAGTACAGTGTTCATTTCCAAAATCTCAAAGCAGGTATAACTATTGATGCCAACTGCTGCATAAAATTAAGAGTCATTACCTCTAAATATCCCAGCAGCAGGCACAGCTTTTAAAAACGTTTCTACAGCTCCCAACACATAACTAAATCCGCATCAAGCAAATGAAAAGCATACATGTCAACAACAGAACTTAGCAGTTGCTAAGACAAAGCCACAATGATAACAAAATCATTATGAGAGCCTCAAATCTGACATCGTTATGGTCATGGACCTCAAACATACAGATCATTGTGGCATCAGTAAGAAGTTAAAAAAAAATCTACTTACAGAGCTCCAGCAACTGCATTCCCAAGGAAAAAACATAGTCCAATGCTAACTCCAACCTCTGGGCCAAGAGCACGACCAATGAGGTAATATGGTCCCCCACCCTAGAATGAAACAAAGTAATCAGTATTTATGAAACTAATGCAAGGTGATTGCGAGTAAAATGAATAAAACGCACAACACGGGCTATCAAGCTTTATAAATGCAGATAGTATAGATTTAAGCATATCCAAGCACAGACTAGCCAGCAAAAATAGGAATAATAATAAAACAACCCAAAAAGATGCAAAACATGGTTACTGCACCATTGGAGTATCAGTAGCAAAGGTGACTAGACTACAAATATCAAATTAATGGCTAGATCTTAATCCCATGTTTATTTCTGCAAAGCGTTACTAAACACATACAAACACAAAATCTCAATTCTGTTGATTACTGATTAACTGTATGGGGATAAGGGATGCATAAACAGCGAGCATCTCCCTTGTTTTGAAACACAGCAGTAAGACTTTCACACATAATAATGAAACATTTAAAGAGAGAACAAGGTTGTGTTAGAAAAAGTTGTGAAATAAATATCTTGGACACCAGGTTCCAGAATACAAGCTCTACTAATTTGAAGCACAATTAAGTTTAAGGTTGAAGGAAAAAAAAAAAAATTCTTCACCAAATGCAACGGGAAATGAACTAATGATGTCAATGTGTACCTTCATTGCACCATTAGTTGCAATAGCACTCAATGAAATTGACGTTAGAAAAGTACACAGACCACAAAATGCTACCAACAGGAGTGATTCTCCTATACCAGCCATGCCAACAATCCTGCAGTTTTCACAAGCCAAAAAAGAATAAAAACAGAACATTAATCTATAAACTAATCGCTGAAAATCTAGCCAAATGTAAGTCAGCACAAATTGGCTGAGATTAAACAGCAAGTAAAATGCTAAACATTACAAAAGCTATTTGTGGGTTGTTGTTGTGCAGGGGAGAGGAGGAAAGAGAAAGAGATGAAAAAAAAATAATTATATCTAACCCCACTCCAAATAGTTAACATTTCATAAACCTTTGTTTTACAATTATGTAATGTCTCAACTAGAAGGCGAAAGTAGCCAAATCACATGGAAAATAATCAATTCAACTCTCTCCCTTGCCAATTTTATGCTCAAATCTCTCCAAGAATCCCTCTTCACAACTCTTGAAAATCTTCCTTTGTGGCAACTTACCATGGCAATGGAAACTTCAGTTCAGGGACAAATGAAAACCACTCTCACTAAACTAACTCATCAAACAATCACCACTATAGTTTAAAAATAAATGTTACATCTGGCTTTCGTCATTGAAGTATCACCACAGTTGGTCACTACCCAGCACAGCCCTCCCAAACAAAATGGCAAGAAACAAATTAAAATCTCGCAAGTCCTTTCCAGGAATGCAGTCAAAACTCTCCTCATCATTCTAGTGATATGGAAATGGATTTCAAAATCACATAGAAGAACTACATCCCAGGTTCTTATAGCATTCTTTGGCAGCCGAGGGCAGTTATTATTCCACATTGAAATTGAAGAGTAGCAATCACATAATATGATATAACCCACAAGTCACAAGCCTCATTTGCATATGTGGAAGATACTTCCATAAATGTTCCTGTTATCCCACATCAACCCTCACAAAAAGGAAACAATTCCATATAAGCAAAAGGCTTCAAGAATTCCATGATAAAGTTATCTGAGAGAACACTGACTCTTCTTACTAGGACTTGAATTGTTTTCCACCATATAGGGGTTCTAACATGAAGACTTAAACTTAGTTTCAGTTAATCACGTCTTTTTTGTCCTTTTTTTCTTTTTAATATGATGTGTTCATTTGGGCATACCCATAGAATTTTCAAGATTAATCAAATATTACCTTGATTTAAGAGGATGAAATTTTGCATTTGGCTCAAATACTGTTTTCTATAGTTGGTTCTTTTTCCTTGTTCTTCTTCATTATAAGATGTGTGAGGTAGGCAGATTATATTTTGGTATATTTCTTCATTTGTTTTTGTAGTTTGACAGCTTGTTATGTTGTATGACAACAAGTGTTGGGCTATGAATGGGTAACATGCTTCAAAGATGAATGTTGCCGAAATGAGAATGTTAAGATAGATGTCTCCACACTGTAAAGATACAAGAATGGATAAAATCCACAGTGAGTATATTAGGGAGAAGGTGGGAGTAGCTCCTATTGAGCATAAGATAAGAGAAGGTAGAATGAGGACACTCAGAGATGTGAACCATAGACCCTGGTTAGAATAATTGATAACTTCAGAAATTCGAATAGATGGGGTAAAGAAAGGTAGACGTAGGCCTAGACTCGAGAAGGGTAATAAAGGACAGTCTAATGGCTCTACATCTTTCCAAAGATGTAGTTTATAATCATGTTGAAAAAGAATCCATATAGCCAACCCCAAATGAGTTTGGGATTAAGAATTGGTTAAGGTGAGTTGTATCTTTACTTGTAGAAAATGATTACCAATCCTCAATTTTACACTGACTTTTTACTTATAGGAGAATTTCTTCTTTGTTCTCTATAATTTGTTTCTTTTTTATCAGAAAAAACTAAAAAAAAAGCACCCCAAGCATTCCAATTGTAAAAGCTCATGATTGTGGTATGCTTCCTGTGGATGTGCATCCATGGATGTTACAAGTCCCGAAATAGAAGGGATAATTAAACAAAATGTTTATCTTCAAATAACGCACCTTGCAAAGAAACATTTTAATAAAAAATGCAGTTATGAAGAAGGAAAAAAATATTAGCTGTAGGAGAAGAATTACCATGTAAACCGGATATAGTAGATAATTCCCAATATGTTCTGCAAACATGGGACAAAAACGCCCATC
Source organism: Mallotus repandus (assembly GCA_949671775.1). Classification (NCBI taxonomy): domain Eukaryota; kingdom Viridiplantae; phylum Streptophyta; class Magnoliopsida; order Malpighiales; family Euphorbiaceae; genus Mallotus; species Mallotus repandus. Next base: position 14,984 of record CATIWM010060590.1, read on the forward strand.
ATTGTTCCCAGTTTAACATCATTAACCTGCATCGTACATGCAAGCAGAAATTGTAGAAATGGGTAAGAAAAACTGTTGCAAACTGAAGTGTATTTGTAAAATAAATAACAAAAGTAATAAATAAAATATGTTTTTTTACTTGCAAGCCTAGCAATAGGAAACTTCACTTTCTAAATGTCAACAAGTCCACAGGCCTCAAAAGTGTTGGCCCACGCACATAAATGGGGTTGAGCCCATTTAACACAAAACCAATTGGCTTGTGTTAAGATCCAATATACACCGAGCCGCACCCAACGACAGGTCTTAAACATGAGCCCGGGATCACTGCTCTGATACCATGTCAACAAGTCCACCGGCCTCAAGAGTGTTGGCCCACGCACATACGTGTGAACTTATAAATGGGGTTGAGCCCATGTAATACAAAACAAATTGGCTTGTGTTAAGGTCCAATCTACACCACTTATAAGCCCTTTATTACTATCACACTTTTCCAATGTGGGATTACAACACTAAAAGAAGCAGGTCCAAAAAGTCAAACAATAACATGCTTTGTTCCACACAAATAGGTTGACTTTCTGTGCACAATTTACCCTTGATTTTTACAAAACAAGACAACACAATTAAAAGATTTATAACTCCATTTCTTTGGAGCATGGTGCACTGCTTCTTACATCAATGCCAACAGAAAGATGCACAGAAAAAAAAGAAAAAGTGAGTGCCATGGATATATAAGTTTGTGCATGTGTGAGCATCTATAGTATATTTAGTTCAAATTTTGTCTTAAATTGAATGAACAAATGTAAGAAAGAAATAATTCTTTAGAAAATAAATTTCATACAAATTTACAAGATACTCTACAAATTCCAATGATTATATAACAAACTAAAAACTTAATGTTACCAAAACCAACATCATTAAAGTTGGAAGTTGACCTAATAACACATAATTATCTAATCGTTATGTTTTTTTATCCATGCAAATAAATCATTTATCATTGTTAAAAAAATAGTCAATAATAGTGCATGCAAAGCTTCTCAAATGTGTCTTTTATGCTTTTGGACTCACGTACAATTTCTAACTTTTGGGTTTTCTAAATATGGAAAAAGATGACAAGTGTTAGGTTGGGGAAAAAAATGGCATAAAACAGGAAGGATGAGAATTTTTTCAAAAACAAAGGACAACAGCTTTTAAAATGCCCCTTCTCTTCTTTAAAATTTTCACACATAATCCAAGGTTCCACCTTGAAGCATATTAACCCTCATATTAACATTGTGCTTGAATGTAAAATATAGCAAATCTTTAACTGTATAAAATCACACGAGAAGAATGCAATTTTCTGCAGAAGCCTTCACACCTAAATTTCATCCCCATAAGAGTTAAGCTCGAGTTACGCAATCAAGTGATTAGTTCACTCATAGGTATTCGTTCTTTGAGTCAGTTTAGTTACAATCTCAGTGCTCGGGCCCCAAATGATGACCCATAGTAGCTGCCTAATTAGACTCCAACGATGGATATGTAAGTTGCGGCCTTTGGGGTAAAACAGGCGGATTCTATGAGGAAGGCGGCGAGCTTTTCCGTTTGGAGGGAAACCTGATAGGGTAAAAAGAAAGAAGAATATCATTGCCCTAAGGGCTGCACTCGCTAAGTGCTCCTCGTCCTAGTCAGCCGAGCATTACTTAGCTTCGGGTGATGGTCCCAACCCCCAACCTTTCCAAGACAGCTGTTAGGCATGTTATCATGTCCATAAATTGGAAGAGTAAGGCAACATGAAAAATCTCTGACACGTGGAAATTGCAAACTATTTCACCGGAAAAAAAAGCAAAAAATAAATAAATAAAACTGATCAGAGCAGGCTTGGGGAAAACGGCAAATCATTCAACAAGCACACCTCAACAACCAAGAAAAAGGTTAATAACAAAAAACTAAGTTGTAATCATGAGAGACACACACACATCATGGTAGATCATCATTTTGCTAGTTATGTAAAAGCCATTTATGCAAAAACAGTAACCACTGGCTAGCAATTGATTCTACGAAAATAGTTGTGCAGAAATAAAAGAACCTTAGAAAGTTGCCTGTTCAAGAAATTAGCTTACCCTAGGAGGCCCATCAGCATGGGAAACACCCTCTCCTTCGATTGGACTAGAAGGTGGTACCACTTGCTCAGTTGTCATACTGCCAGCATGTCAAAAGCAGATACCAATTGCCAAAGTTAATGAACATTTCTTCATTTGAAACATACATGATAAACAAATTATCCATACAAAAGTCTAAACAGGTGATACAAAGTGCAGAAGCATGCCAAACCAGCACATTCCTTAGAATACAAGATACTGACAAAAAGATTGACAAGCAAAGCGTGTACCTCTTGAGACCAAGAATATTGACAAGAGAATCAAAACCAAACAATTCCAATTTGTGTTCCCTCTCTGATCCATTAACTCCACCATTAACAGGAATTGCTGTTTGACTTGCATTAGCATGCATATTTTCTTGAGAACCTATCTTCCTGCTATAGTAAAATTAGTGAGTACAAGCCAAATATAATCACCACCAAATCAATTAAATTAAAAAAAAAATCAACTGCAAAAAAAAATTGAATTCAATTCAATTGTTGCAAAATCATTTCAAATCTTCATATAATTCCATTTCTTTCCAAAATACACTTCTGCTTACTTCTTTTTTTTTCCAAATTTCAACAATTGGAATGTAATGTAGCAAATTATGACATAAGAATTGACTAAAAATATAAATAAATCAATCAATCAATCAATCAATTTTAACCGAAAAGAGCATTGCCTATAGAAAGCTCAACTCAGAAACCTATTCTGAAAACTCTAACAACACAAATCCTAATTCAACTAAATCCATAGCATCAACAATTCTTTTAAAAAAAACAAAGAAAGAAAGCGACGCAGGTTTGGTTGTACTTTTGAGCAGATGAAGATCCAGGATCAATAGAAGACATTTCAAGAACGGCACGATCATGAGCCACGACGGGACGGTACTTCCGACCAAGCTTGCCGTGGAATTCGTCTTCAATACCGCCACCTCCTTCTACGTCGTCGCCATTGCTGTCCATATTTTCGGCCTTTGTTATTGGGAGTTTTAAAATCTATATTTCAATTCAATTGAAATATAGATCTAATAATAACAAAATTCTTTATTATTAAAGAAATGAAATGAAATGAATCTTAATGTTAAAGAAATGAAAAAGAAAAGTAAAAGAGAAAAACAGAGAGATCTGAGATTGAATTATTTTTTATTTAAAAAAAAAAATGAGAGAGGAAGGAAGGTAGGAGACGTGTTTTGAAAATTAGTAAAAGAGGAAAAGCCGACTTTTGGGTTGGTTACTCTTTTTATGGAGTGGAATTTATTGTGACTTTACTTTAGAAATAATTATAATTTCATGATAAATGTGATAAAACCATAAACAAAAATATAAATGAAAGAAAAAAATAAGATGATCTTTAGCAGAGTAAAATGAAATATTAAATCTTTTTGCAATGAAAGCAAGATAATACAGAGAATTTTAGAGAAATTATTGTGGAATTAATGCTAAAATTACCGATTTATATATCGCATATTAATATATACTAGTTGTAAATCGGTGTTAAATATAGACTCTAAATTTACAAATATTTTTTAAAAATATAAATAAAGTAAATTAATTTAAATATATTAATTAAATAGTTTCAACAAAATCAAAATTATGAATTAATTAAGTAATTTCAAACAATAAGAAATTATTTCCATTTAATTTTAAATTAATAATTTTTTATAAAAATATTAAATGACATGAATCTAATTTAATACTTTTAATATTATATATATATGTGACTTTTAAAACATTTATATAGAAATTAGTTAATTAATTTATATATAAAAATTTTAAAGGTTTAAAACCTTGAAACTTTATATATTTAAAACTTAAATGAATTGATTAAATAATTATAAAAATAAAAACCTATTTTTTAATTTTAACTTAATAAATTTTATAATAATATAAATGCTTCTAAATTTACAATTTATACTTATGTATGGACTCATCCTTTCTCAAGTAATTTCATAAGTAATCACACGATCATACAATCCCCTTTTTTAAAAAAAATGAATCACAATAAACAATAGTTCCATCTCAAGTGGATGAGATGGATCCCGCTTTAAAAATAAATGAAAAACAATAAACGATAGTTCTATCACAGGTGGATGAGATGGTGTAACTTTTAGTCATACTCTGTGGAAGATCTTGGATTCAAGAACTCTCCTTATCCCCAAGAGATTAATTCTTTCTTTTAATCCCACAGATTCCATCAAATAATACAATTTTTGATAGGTTTAGCCCCTTCCCCTGCTAATTTATTTTAATGTCAAAAACAAAAATCGCAATGAACAACATAAAAATGAAGAAAGATTTTTTTTTTCTTTCAATCTCATTCTTAGAATTTTTTTTTTTTTTAATGTGCCTGCCTGTTACTAGCCCCAATAGTTACTTCCATTTTTTGTTACCAACAAATTGAATCTTTAAAATTTGACTAGACATACATGCACATATCTTTCATTTTCAATTTAGTCCCCATGTTCATCCAGAAGTTCCAAGAAGAAGAACCATTTCAATCTTCAATTTTGCATCCAAATAACGTAAAAGCAAACTACAAAAAGCTTATATTATAAGATTAATGTCAGCGACATGTACTAAGCCAGGGTAAGGAACGCACAATGTTTTTTGCAATTGTATCGCTAACTGCTCGCAATTAAGCATCAAATGTGCAACAAACAGCTTGCAACCATGACACGCTCACAATGTGCTTCTTCATTCATCCTAGCTTCAAGTACAAAAGATAGTACATTCCGAAGCCGCAAGATTAAAAGAATATGAATAATCATAATCACAATAATAATTTAGTCCATTGAAACATATAATCTTACTGTACTGCAAATATTTCATCCAAGAATTTTACACCAAAATTCCAACAAAAAAAAGAATGGATGAAGGAGGCAAACTTCCCATGATTTACCATATTTCACTCCCATCCTTCTTAGAAGAAAATGTCTTTTTCTCTCTGCGTGTTAGCTCCATAAGAGAATGAATTCAGGTGGCACATTTTCGTTAAGCAGATCAGTCCTATCTTTTTTTTTTCCCCCACTTGATCTTTGCTCAATTTGGCAGCCATAATCTTGAAACTGTAAGTTGAAAATGGCCGATGATGTTCCTTGTGCATGGAATATTTTTAGGAAAAAAAATCACTAATCCTCTTTGCCTGGAAATTAAAGAAGTGCCTGAGGTGAGGGACTCTCAAATTTGGTTCCGATCAAGAAAATAAACCAACAACAAGGGCAGGTGAGTGGTTACCATCATGGTGATCTAGCAATATAGTGTTGTTCCGAGCTCTCTTTGCCATCTTTGTCACTCCTGCAGCTGTCATCCCAAATAATTGTTAAATGAATAGAGAATGGCTTTTAAATAACAGTAATGTTTAATCGGTTCACTACTCTTGACAGTCAATTACCAATTACGAGATCAATTAGAAATGATCTCTCTAGTTGAGAGAGTTCATATTGCTCCTATTTATATATAAGTTTCAAGACCTTGCATATACTAATATCTTTCCTATCCAAACTCACCCTTAAATTTTCTTTTCTTCTTAGCCCTCCTTCTCTTCCTCTCTTCCTGTGTAAGTTCTACTTCTTCTCTAATGTCCCCTTTGCCAGAGAAAACTTCCTCAGGAGCCAGCATAGCTGCATCTGACACTGCCATTGGTGCAATCTATCCATGGAAGGCATCATAAGCATCAGCAGGTCTTCAAGTCACAAATTAAGACTGAAAAATAATAATACTAATAAATAAACCTCCTTACCTCTTCCATAGCAAGAGCAGGAACATTTGCTTGTATCGACATGTCCTCTATAACCTATTAAAATCCATGCACAACGAATTAATATATAAAAAAAATCTTGATATCCTTCTTGTTTTTTATAATGTTCAAGATGCATACAGGTTTTGGAGCAAAGTGGAAGTGAGATAGAGCATCCAACTTCAAGCACAGTTTCTTAAACAGAATGCTTGCCTAGCAAAACAAAAGAAAAATGGTCAAAAAGAAATCAAAGATATTCATTCAATCATATTATTCAGATGCACAAGACATGGCTCTGGCATGTATGACAGAGTCCAATCAAGGATACAACAATTAGTAGTGAAAGCAGATAAAGAAATCATTATAAATGTAGAAGACAACATAAAATAAATAAAAATAAATAAATTCTACCTCCTTCTTCTGTTCATCTGAGAAAGATATTGGAGCAGCAACTGGATTTGTCTTCTGAATGTATTCTTCCTGTAAATAATTACATAAAATTCAGCATCAATAAAATTAGAAGAAAAAGTTCCAACTGTCATAAGGTAGATTGCCAAGGGTGTATAAAATCCACTCCAGAGGATTAGACATCATTTTGATGACAGACAAACCTCGTAAACTTCAGCAAGACCCTTCTTACTCTTGTTCTCATCCTGCACATTTTAAGAGAGAAGCAGCTTGAATTATTAATTTTATCAAATAACGAAGGTAAAACAGGAAAAGAAAAGAATACTTCTTTCAACAGCATAAGGCTTACCATTTCTTTAACTTCTCTTGGTGCTGTAGAGGGTAAACTGGGAAGCTTTTGAACATCATCAAAACATCCCTATAAACATCACAGAAATTTTTTAATTGTTAAAAAGTAGGCAAAAGGAGATAATTTTCCACAACTATCTACAGTGATCGAAGAAGCAGTGCCCATTGAGAAAATGCAATCACAAATACTAAGCAGACCAAAAGCATGAATTAAATGGACCAAAGACCAAAGAAACTGAAATTCTTCGTAGAACTTCCAATATTGCTATTTAAAGAAGAGGGGATGAATTTTCAAAAGCTAATCATAAGATTTAAGTTCCTTTTCTTCACCTATAGTAAACAAGGAAAGGAAAAAACACAGCATTCTCCTATTCACTTTGTCTACATGAATTTAAATTGCATATGCTCAGACTTATTTTAAAAGCCAGAACATCAGGGACAGCCAAGACAAAAAGGCAAACTGAGTCATGGCTTTGACTAAAAAGTCAGGTATATGATATGTGCGTATATTGCGAGCATTTATTCATCTGCAATTTAAAGTAAGACAACAAGAAACAGTCTTCTCAACATTTTATACACTTTTCATCCATAAATCCCTCAAAAATTAACTGTTGTGTCAAAAATGTGTAGCATTTAAGAAATATAAACAATGACTAAATATGACTATGCGTATCAGGATATCCTCAACCATAAATTTTATTAACCACAATCTCAAATTATCCTTTTAGTTAGATGTGGTGGTTTTGTTTGCCAATTAATTTTCTCAACCAAAAATAAGGCATCATTATTAGGCACTCATTATGTTCAAAAAAAATTATTAGACACTTATAACCAATCAATCTACACATGATTTTGACAACCCAAGAGAATTTCAGATTATACATCTAAAATAAAGCTATAAATGGGACACCAATAACAAAAGTAATTGAGACATTTATCCAGTAGAATATGAAGGTTACCTCAATGATCCTACTCTTAATCATATCCTCAAGTGACGCTGTAACCTCCTCTGTGATCACAGGGGCAGGCCTTACATTATGCTCAAAATCCAAATCAACTTCTAATGCGCTGTTTTTGGGCCTGCTAGCAGCTGTGACCTGTTGTTAATGTCCATGAGATATAAAATAAAATTGCTAATATGTAGATTTAAATTATAAAGATAAATGAATTCATGCACAGAACCACAGAAGTTATTTCTGAAACACATAATGCAGAAATAACAAAGTCACCTCTCCCCTCATTGTCCAAGTTTTTGGCTCCAAATTTGCTTTCTCCATCTGCTCTATATCTGACCTAAGCTTCTCAAGTTGTTTTTGATGGGTGGAAAGACCGCCCTCTTTCTGTATGAGAAAAACAACCTTGTAAGAGCTACACCTTTCCACACGTGCTTTTTCAAACAGAACCTTATATACAGCCATGACATTGCAAAACAATTTAATCAGTATAAGTAGGTACAAAACAGAATACCTCATCCAACTCATCATGGTCTGAACCCAAATCTTTATCAGATCCATCAGCTAAATTGGATTTTCTTTTTGAGACTGTCTTCTTTTTAGGCCCAAAGAAGTCTTCATATCTAAAAATCAGACACATGAGCACCAACATATCAGAAAGTTAATTTTAACCAATATTTAAACTATCAAGTAACTTCAGTGGTGGTGACAAGAAAAACAAGCAGTGGCCAAGGGCTTAGATAGTATTAGGCAAAAAATGAATTGAAAATTAGAAAAATAAACTGAACTGCAGATTTGTCTGACATTTCACGGTTGTTTCAGGGTGCGATAGCCAAAGAATGACCATCATGGCTGGTGCTATCATGATTTCTTTTTTTTTTTTTTTTACAAAATGTATACTATAAAAAAACTTGCAATTCTCGTAGCTTCTCCAAAACAGTTTACAACAATGTAACATAACATTAAGCCAACAAAAAAAAAAAGATTAGCCAAAACTCAAAACCCCGACAGTAGCCATGCATGCAAGTGGCGCCAGCAACACAAATATGATGGCATTGCTTATCATAGTGACTGTAGCTTTCAACTTTCGCAGTGATGATACAATGAAAACATGAAACATTTGGGTATATACTTGCAATCTAACTATCAAAGAGTAACATTCACCTATGACATCAGAATTCGTCATATTCTAAAGAAGCAGAAGGTGCATGATCATAACAAAGCAATACTGCGGATTGAATAAAAATTAGTACCTAGCATTCCCCAATTCCTCTGCATCTCCATCTTCTTCATCAAGCTGCGAAAAAGAAGTCCCAAATTTTAACAAGAGAAAGCCATAATAAAATCAATAAAGAAGCATCCATCATCTATACATGTAAATGTAATTAACTAAGCATACATCACCTCATCCTCATCCTCATCCTCATCCTCATCTTCCTCATCATCTAGCTCATTTAACTTCTTCTTCTTATTCTTCGATTTCTTTGAATCCAAACCGTACTCTCGAGCTTCATCATCTTCCAAATACTCTTCCAGTTCTTTAATCTTCAAAAATTTATCTTCTATCCCTCCTTCTCTTTCCCCTTCTTCGCTCTCACTTTCTCTTTTTTCACCTCCTTCTTCCTCCTCCTGCTCCTCCTCATCATCATCATCATCTTCAAAATCTTCCATGTCCAAGTCGTCGTCGTCATCATCATGATCATCATCAAGTCCTTTCATTTCCTTCTCTTCTCCAACAACCTCGCTCTCTTTGTTACTGTTCTTCTTCACAGCTGCCACCTTAATTCCCTCAGGATTCTTCTCCAACTTCCTGACTTGGCGGTGGAGGCTGGACAGTATCGGCTGCGATAAAAGATCAATTTGCTGCCAAATCTGCTCGGCGTCAAATCCGTCAACTAAAAGCTTATCAAAGGGAGATTTAGGCGCGTGCGGTTTGAGGCAAGAGAACAGGTGCTGCGACGCCGCACGCGCCTTCTCGGAGAGCGTGGCTGAGGGCGATAGCCATTCCGGTGGCTCCGTGGATTTTAATCTGCGGAGAGCTTCCATCCCCGCTTCCTCCCCTAATTTGGAGATTTGTTTAAGTGAAACTGGTTAAAGCGAGTGTTCTTTTAGCGTCTGTGTGATTATGTGCGTAGTGACAGTGAGGGGTTTTAGGCTTTGGTTAGGGTTTTAGGCTTTGGTCGCCACAAAATGCAGCCCGTTGCTGGATTTTTCTTTTTCTTTTTCTTTTTCTTTTTCTTAACTTTTATTTTGCCTACAATCGACATTTTTGCTAACACTTATATTTTTTTTTGTCTTTCAAAAAAAAATGTTTTTTTTATAGATTGAATTTTTTGATTTAATATTACAGATTATAGGAAAAATAATTAAATTTATAAAATTTAAAAATTTGCATTTATTTAAATTTTAATAAATAAAAATTTAACACATGTATTTTCTATTATAAATGATACTTCTAATATATTACTTTTTTTTTTTTTTAAGAATACTAATATATTACTTAAACATATATACAAATATATTTATTAACTAAATAATAAAACCGCATATATGCTTATTGTCCTTGCTTTAGAAAAAATTACATATTTACTTTAAAACTTTTATAGATTTATGAAAAAATAAATAAATAAAAAGAGATTTTTGCCATGAATTGACACAATTAAATTTGAAAATTAAATGTAAATAAAGAAAAAAATATAATTTTAAAAATATCTAAACCAAGCAAATTTACAAACTTTTAGTCAAATATATTTTAATAAATTCAATTTTTTTCATTGGGCTTATAAATATAAAATATATTATAACTATACGATATCTCTTATCCTAATAGGATTTTGGATTGATCTTCAAAAGGGAAGATATTAAATTCCCGAGAAAAGACATATTCTTAGTAAGATAAGGTTACTAGTTCATAAAGGAGTTTAAGACCTACAGGCATAAGAATCCTAATCCTTGAAGGTTTGTGAATATCTACCTCTATATATACCTCACGTATTACTCATTATATTCATTCAACACATTAACACACACTCATGTGCTTATTATAAACTCATCTAACTTAAGTATCGAAGCAATTATGGGGACCTCCCCACCCTCTCATCTTCTCTCTTACAAGATATCCACGAAGCTCGAAAGGTATCCTTAAGCCTCAAGTTATCAAGTGGCGCCGTCTGTGGGGAGCTTTTTAATTGTCCTTTGAGCACGATATTTGGCAAGAAACTCGCAAATTTAGCTTCAATGGCCTCTAGTCCACCACCAACGAGAGAAAATTCAAGAGAAGACACATTAAATCAGCCAGGAGAATCTATCATGCCATCAACGGGAGCACCATCTCAACCACTTCAAATTACTCCATTTAATCAAAATTTATCCAGAGTATCAAGCGGGTATACTTTCCCATATTATGCCCCGTTGCAATATTCGATAAAGCCTATTCCTTCTGTACCTTTTCCAAGTTTATTAACGCCCGAAATAAGCCCCGTTGCCCAAACCACCAACATGTCGGCTTCAGCTAAATAAGCCTTGATACAAAGCTTGCAACAACAAATTCGAGTGTTAACTCAAGGTGACGATCAACTAAACACTTCCAGGCAAGGAGTTACGATTGGGCAACAAGTCAGGGTTGTTGATGCTTTGGGCGTGGATGATGAAGGAAGAAAGAAAAATTGTCATAGAGACGAACAATCAAGCTTAACAATCCCCGAGTTGAAGGACGTGGATATTGGTCGACAAGTTAAAGAAGCATTGTATAAAGCCAGGATGGGTCTAAGTATTGAAGAGGAATGTGTCCTAGATGGAAATACTCCATTCATTAATAGTATTGTCCGGACAGAAATTCCTCACAAGTTCAAATTGCCTCAATTTGAATTGTACGATGGCACTGGAGATCTAACTATTCATGTGTCTGCTTTCATAATAAAGATGATGTTGCAAAATGTCAACGATGTTATAATGTGCCGAGTGTTTCCTAGTACCCTGACAAAAAATGCACAGAAATGGTTCCATAGACTCCCGGTTAATTCAATCTCATCCTTTGAACAATTGGTTGAACAATTCAGGCTTCATTTCATCACCAACATTCCACCAGTAAAAAGCATTAATAACTTGAGAATATGTAGACAAGAGTGTATTGAGTCACTTAGAAGCTATTTAAACAAGTTTAACAATATTACAATGCAAATTGAGAATTTGAGCAATAAAGCAACCATTGATGCTCTAAAAAATGGTACTCGATTGGGAAAATTGCGGGACAAAATTATGACTAAAAAATCGAAAACATTCTCTGAAGTAATGACAATGGCCACCAACCTGATTGATTTAGATGAAGATCAGAAGCTACGCAACGAAAAGATTAAGTTGGGGAATAATAAGGAAGAACTAAAGAACTCGAGGAGACCCGGGAATCCTGGTTATTCTGCCAGAAGCTCAGCAGATAGGTTTAAGAAAGCTTTCAAAAGATACACTCCATTGAATGCTCCTAAATCTGAAATTCTAATGTGGATAAAGGAAAATGGTGTTAAGCACGTAGAATCCTAACCCCCGACCGATTCAAAGATAAAATAAGATATTGTCGGTATCACCGGGATTACGGTCATGATACCAATGATTGTCATGAATTACAGGAAAAAATTGAAAGACTTGTCCAGAGAGACGTACTAAAGAAATTTATTGAGCACCAGAAGAGGGACAAAGATCTAGCCGACCAAACAGGGGGTAACCCCAAAACAAAACAAGCTCGAAGAGAAGTCTTGAGTATAATCAACATGATAACATGAGGGAACCCAACACTACCCAAAGAGGAAAGAGGTCAAGAAATGAGGTATGCTCAATAACTGAGTCTGAATCAATAATCATCTTTTCTCCTAATGATGGAAAACATGTTGTTCATCCTCATAATGATGTATTGGTCATTAATGCATATGTAAATAATTATACTATAAAATGACTTCTGATTGATGAGGGAAGTGCTATTAATGCATTATCCTAGGATGCATACTGAGCGATGGGTGGATCAATAACTGATCTGAAGCCGATTCTCAAACCAGTCACTAGTTTTTGTGGGAGAACAGTTCAGCCAATGGGCTTTATAGAATTGAGTATCAAATTTGGAGATCGAAAAGGTCAGGGTAAAGTGGAATGCAAGGTAATCTTTAATATTATTGACATTGCCTTTTCTTACAACGACATCATCGGAAGACCAATCTTGTACCAATCTGGAGCAATAACGAGCTTCAGATATTTAACCATGAAAATCCTGAAAGGTAGTCAAGTAATCACAGTAAGTGGGGATCAACAACTTGCTCGGGAATGTTGTCAAATTGCTCAAAGGAAACACATTGATGCATTTCCTTTAGATTTGTTTGATGTTGATAATAGTGGAGCAAAATTAGAGCCAGTAGACCAATTGGTCTAGCTTCAATTATCTAATTGGAAGATTGAAAAAATTGGTAGGGAATTAGATAACTGAATTAATGAAGAAATATTTGTTATTCTTCATAAATATTTAGGCAGCTTTGCAATTATAGCTTATAAGATTATTGGCATAAACCCTGAAATCGCATCCCATGCCTTGAACATCGATCGGAATATGAAACCCGTAATCCAGAAAAAGAGAAACTTCGCATATGAGAGGCAAAAAATCATCGCAGCTGAAACTCAAAAGCTCCTATAAGCAGGGTTTATTCGGGAAGTAACACATCTAGAATGGGTAGCAAACGTGGTGCTTATGAAGAAACCCAATGGCAAGTATCGAATGTGTGTAGATTACACAAATCTCAATAAAAGCTTGCCCAAAAGACAGTTATCCACTTCCCACCATAGATCAACTAGCGGATTCAATAGCGTGTCACGGGTTATACAGTTTTATCGATGTTGCGCAGGGCTATCACCAAATACCCATGAAAAAAGAAGATCAAGAAAAAATATCCTTCATCACTCATAAGGGGCTATATTGCAACCAAGTTATGCCATCCGGACTCAAAAATACTGGAGCTACTTATCAGAGGTTGATGAATTAAATCTTCAAAGACCAAATTGGCAAGAATGTCGAAGTATACTGTCAGGCGATTTCCGCAAGTGTACGGATCGAACAAGTAATATAATGATAAGTAGAGTATCGTTCCCACAGGGAAGGAGTAATTTCTAGCACTAATTATGGCTATGTATTCTATGAGCTAATATAATCAATGATTAAT
>CATIWM010060616.1:0-11580 GCA_949671775.1 Mallotus repandus
TGCCCTTTACATGCAAACATCTTATACTGTCATTTTTGTATGCTTCTAAATTCAACTCTCCAATTGAAACAAAAACGTGTCTTATCATCTCTATTGGGCCTTTTGTTAAATAATCAATTAATTTAATTGTTCGTTTTTAAAGGTAATTTCCTTTCAACTTGAACTCTATAATAAATGATAATCAACATGCTTTTCTCACTTTATTTTAGGATAAAGTTTGATGTCATCGACAGGGTCTCTAATTGCAACATTTTATTCATTTTTTTTTATATTATGAGGCTCTCTCCTGTAATTTTATAAAAAATATATATATTTTTTTTCTATGATGTTGCTATCAGCATCATTTAGTTATTTCAGTGTCCGATTTTGAATTCTGTTTTGCTTGTATTGTCACGTTTTTTATCCCTAATGCGTCTTCAGTCTAAGCATTTGCACAATGACCGACACTTTTGCTTTATATAAATTAAATCCAAACAAAAAAATCTATTGATAAAATTATGGATTCAATATTTAGACACTTGAGCTTAGTTAGAAAAAAATTTAGTTTTTCTAGATTATAAATATTTTAATAAGAAATTGTAATAAATTGATGACGGTTGTTAAAATTGATGATATGAATATTGAAAAATGTCGAATAAATAGATGATTGATAAGTATTTGGAATATTTTACTTTTGAACACCAATATAATTGATACATTTATGTATCAATATAATGCATAAACAAACACACATACATCTACTCCTGAAATGGGTAATTCTTTCAAAATTAAAAGAAAAAAAAATCTGTTCAAACATTTTATTTTTCATGAAAATGGGTTATTTTCATTGCTTATTGCCTGGAAAGTTTAAGGCAATAGGAAAATGGATTTAATATGAAGAATTATATATATATGTTCACCACAATACTTTCAAGGGAGTTTACTTATTTATTTAAGTTTCCGCTTCATCATTGACCTTTACCAAGAAAAAAAATATAGCACTAGCATAAGCCTTGACATCATTTCTCTTTGGTTTAGTCCACTATAAAATAGTTTATGATGATAACTTACAAATTAATTTAATTAATTAAGGATAATGTGGCACATTCTAGATTGAATTCTATTGTCAATCCACTAGATTTTCTATTTCCATCACATATATTCTTCTTCAGATACAGAGGTTAATTATATTTACTTAAACATCTTCTTTTAATTAAAGTGGTATTTTCCAGCATCGGTTGCAGTCCACAATTAGGTGTGATGTATCTTATCAGCCAATACACCAAGCAACACCATAGGGCTAATTAGTATTTCCCCCTCTAGTTTACCATATTGTATTATTTGCAACTTGATGTTTAGTAATTTAATTTTTAACCTCTTTTGTTTTTTTTTTTTTTCATCTCTTTAAAAGGTCCTAATAGATTTTTAGTTAAACAAATGGTAAATGTTAGACAAACGATAAAAAGGTTAAATGACTTAAATATTAATAGATTACACAATATAAAATAATTTTTTCTTTTTAAATTAATGACAATACGACTAAATCTTTGTATCTCATATTGCTTTTAAAATAGAGTGATCTCTGGGCCACTTTTTTATTAGCAAACAGGATAATTTTTTACCTAAACAAAAACATTGATTTCTTATTCCCCCTTTCTGATTTACTTTGCTAGTTTTTTTTTTTTTTCTCTTGCCTATCTATGTACGGTCAACTTCTCCAAACTGATCATTCCAATAGAGAATCATTAATTTTTGTTATTGAGCAAAACAACAATTCCTATAGAATCAGAATCAAATTTAATTGGCTCTATTTTCTGTTATATATAGGTTTTGCTAAATTTTATATAGATGTTATATGTTAAATCGTATACGAAACATGAGAAAGAAGTGAGAATTTTTTAAAAAGAAATGAGAAAAGCATATGAGAATTTTAAAGCGATTTTATTATAATTACAAAAATTAGAAAAATTGTATATAAAATGATGAAAAGGGTAGGCCATTCAAGTTATCATATATCATTTAATTGTACTTTTATTTTAGTACTTCTTAATTGCAATTTTACTTACACTATCTCTTTATTAAGTTATAGTTTTAATTTTGGGATAAGTAAAAAAAAAAAAGCCTATGGTTTATGCTTTTTCCTTTATAAGCTTATAATTTTTTTATATTTTAGTACCCTATGATATTTATTTTCAGCAAATCTAAAATAAATTCATTAACACTGCTAATTGTGATGATCTGGATGCTGATGTGGATGTTGATATCGGCATTCACATCAGTACATCAACATCCACGTCGACACATCAACATCTACATCGACATCTGCATCAGCACTTTAACATTCATGTCATCATAGTTAATAGTGTTAGTAAATTTAGCTTAGATTTGCTAACGACAAATATCATATGTACTGAAATATAAAAAAAAAATTAAAGGTTCATAAGTGAAAAAAACGCAAAATTACAGGATCCTTGTTTGTATTTATTCCTTTAATTTTTAATGAATAAATAATTTTTTTCTCTAAAAAAGGGACAAAATGTAAAGAATTATCTCTTTCTCTTTTCCTGAGAGATACAATAGAATTAATTTTAAAGTCTTGCTGAATAGATTAGTTTTTGAATTGAATAATTTTCAAACACAACGATAGAGTTGTTATGAATGAAAAGTTTAGAATTCAATTGTTAGCTACACCAAACTAATCAATTAAATCTTTTGAATTCCAACCTAATTATTTTTGAAGTCTAATTTAACAACTTAATTAAGCTTTTTAGAATTGAATGATTTTTTTTGGGAAAACTATCTCATTTATCCACAATTATAGTCCAATTTGCTAAATTATCCCATCCTTTAAATTTTTTCCATTTTAGTATCAATTTATCTACTTGTTTCTATTTTATCTATTTTGCATTTGGCATGTGGAGTTGCTGATTTGGAAGGTTGATGTGGCAAATAAGGTTGATGTGGCAAATGCAAGTTGGATAAAATAGAAACAAGTCAAAAAGTTGAGGATAATTAGAACTGTTTTTCCTTTTTTTAGAAAAAGATAATTTTTTTTTTGGAAAAAAGACATGTAATTCATAATTCATATAAGCAAATCTTTATTATTTTTATAAATTTTTAAGGTATTATGTGCACTAGTAAAAGTAATTTAAGAGATTTTTTTTATGCATGAAACCAAATTGTAAATGAAATATTATTTTTTTAGTAATTTTACATTGGGACAAATTTAAGAAAATTTTCTTTTTTCTTTGTATTATTTATGTATAATTTAATTCATATATTTATGCAATTGTAAATTGTAAATAATATATTTTTTAAAATAAATAATTAAATAATTTTAATCAATCAAAACTATAAATTCATTTATTATTTACTTTTAAAATTTTATACATAAAACTATTAACTCTAAAATTTAAGCATTTGAATGGTCTCTTACTTCACTCACAAAAGTTGGTTAATATGTGATTTAAAAATAGAATGACAAAGTAATATAGCTTTTTTCATAATGGTTGAATAATAAATACATATGGTGAGCAGTGATACTGTCAAAAAATCGGTATTGTCCCTTTTTTTAATTGCCTATTATTTTGTAATTAAATGTCTATATAATTTGCTAATTATAACTTGTCACGTTCATTATACCCAATTTGGTCTCATATCTAAAAAAACCTCTTAAATCAATCACAGGAAAACTATTGTTTAATAATAAAATTATAAAAAGCAAAATTATAATAAGAAAAGTAACACATATATCATGGATTAGCATGAGAAATTACTTTTATTAGTGCACATAATACCTTAAAATTTATAAAAATAACCTCTTAAATTTTATAAAAATAACCAAGATTTACTGATATGAATTATGAATTACATGTCTTTTTTAAAAAAAAATATGTTTTTCCAAAAAAAGGAAAAATAGTCCTAATTATCCTCAACTTTTCAACTTATTTCTCTTTTATTCAACGTGCATTTGGCATGTGGAGTTGCTGATGTGGAAGGCTGATGTCATTTGTCATGTCAGCCTTATTTGCCACATCAGCCTTCCAAATCAGCAACTTCATATGTCAAATGCAAGTTAGATAAAATAGAAACAAATCGATAACTTGATGCTAAAATGAATAAAATTTAAAGGATATGGTAATTTAGCAAATTGGACTATAATTACGAATAAATGAGATGATTTTCTTTTCTTTTTTTTTTAATTTATGTAAGGTCTGAAGTAAAAGCTACTAATAATTGTAATCAGATTCAGACGTATAAAATCTCGAGTTGAGAGCTACTATTAGTGGATGCTTGAAATAAGCAAATAAGGTCTAACAATTTATTTTTGTATGGACCATATATACATGAAAATGTCTGTCATAAAATCATTAACGATTTTGAACTTTAGCTTTTAGATTTGAAAGCAATATTAGCCATTGATTATCTTGTGCATAACCATTCTTGTTTTTTTCCCTTTCTGTTTTTTTATAGCCCAACTCCTCTTCACAACCACCACCAGCACCAACAACAATAACAAGCAAACACTTTCAATAAAAAAACTTCTCCCAATACTTATCATCAGTGAGCTCTCAGCCTAGTGAGTAAAGATCAGTCTAACGTTTATTGGATTTTAAGTTTAAACTATCAACTTTTCTCCTTCTCCAATATAATCATGAAAGAAATTATTCCATTTATATATATTAAATTTGAAATATTATATATACGTATTAATTTTTTATTAATCAAATGTAAAATACTGAAAAATATATATTATTCATCTATTTTTTTAATATAGTAGAGAAGTTTCACCAACGAAAATATGTTAGAGATTAAACTGATAATTTTTTATGCGTTGGAAAAAAATTTAACTACTCAAACTATATATTTTCTCTAACTATTGTACATAATATAAGATGAAACAGGTAAGAATTTCCCTAATTAAAATCAGTGACCTAGTTTTTTTAGGCAGATAAGTGACTTGTTCAGACTACTTGATGAAGCTATAAGGTCTGCCCAAAAGATATAAAAATTTGGCAAAAGAGTCTCTTGGTTGCATATCTAATCAAATACATATAGAGTACGGTGTAGTGGTCGCCATATGTTACATGATAATTTTTTTATAAATATATTTTTATTTTTTAAATATATGAGTAAAAGTTTTTTTTATTTATGTATTCTAATCAAATGAAAAAGAAATTTTATTTAAAAAATTATTATTCACAATGGTACTGTTCACGATCACTACAAGCTACACAAAATATTAGTTATATATAAATATATATCATTGACGACAAATTCAAACGTTTCTCTATCCCTCTCACACTCTCAAATAGAGAAGAATTTAACTTCTCCTACTCCTCCTCTATTTATGGCCCACATACCAAAGATTCCAATGTCACATATAAATTTTCTATTCTATTGCTTTACACATAAATGTTCTATGTCCTATATATAGTTCTTCAAAAGGGTTGTTCAAGAAAGTAGCCAATAAGACTTCCAAAAGTTTCAGCTTATCTTCTCTTATTCCTCTGTACCTCTTATTCCTCTTCTCATAACACCAAAAACACACACACACACATATATATATATAGATGGAAGATTACTCATCAGTGGGAAAACTTGCTTCTTCCTCTTCTAATGAGAGAACAATAGTTGTTCTTGATGATGATGATGAGAGTCTTGAAGAGAGTGGTTGGACTATGTATCTTGATGATTTTTTTGCCAAGAACAACAAAAATAATAGTATTGGTGGTGATGATCAAAACAGTAGAAGCTCTTTCTTCTCTTTTGATGATGAGAGAGCTGCTGCATCTTCTTCTCTGGTCTCTGATGCTGCTTCTTTGATCTTAAAGAAGTCTAATAATGATCATCTTGAAGAAAATGGATCACCCATTGATAATAGAAGTAATTACAGTAGATTAAGTTTCAAGAAGAGGAAAACAAAAGGAGCTTTGGTTGATGATTCTTTGGAGGATACTGCTAGTTCTCCTGTCAATAGTCCCAAGGTCAGAATTATCTTTTTAAAATTATTGTCATTGTTATTATTTTAATTTTCTTCCATTTATTTCACAATCTATACATACATTATTATAATTCCATTTTATTATTCTTGCAAAAATGTCAACTCTCTTAATTAGCTGATGATACCATTTTGTTTAATATTTGTTAATTTTCTCTTTGTTGAATGAGTTTAGGTTTGTGATAGCATGAACCAGTTTGACAAGAGCACTAAACAAAGAGACATGCACATTTCACAGGTAATCAAGACACAAAAACATCTAATTATGTATTGAAAAATCTCTTTTCTTTAGTGGGTTTTGATCATTTTTTGTTTTTTTTTTTTTCCAATGTATGATCCAATCATATATAACCCTTGCAACTATCATGGTTCTTGGTGTTCCAGGATACAGCAAATATGGCCTCAAATCAGGTGGTAGATGAGAGAAGTGATCTGGGTTTTGTTGGAAAGGAAAGTGACAACACAGAATTGAAGAAAAGGGGACTTTGTTTAGTTCCTTTGTCTTTTGCAGTGAATTATTTTGGTTGATCTTTTATTGCAAATAGTTTTATCATCATTACTTCTTAATTTATATATATGGACCAGTTCCTGTTGCATCAGTGCAATTCATGCCTTGTGTATATATATATAAAATGGGATTAAAACCCATCAATTTCACTATCACCAGTAGCGTATGAGATGAATATGTATATTATTATTTCAAGCAAGTGTTTCTCCTCCTTTTACTTACACCCAGTGTATATATAATGTATAATTATCAATAATCGAACAAGATATATTTTAAATATTTTATGTTTTAATATTAAATTATTAGCACATAATTAATAATAAATATGTGTTCATAATTCAATGATTTTAATGTATATGTCGAGTTATATTTTCGTGTAAGTAAAATTTATTTTATTTATTTAAAACTAAACAAATTAATTTAAAATTTGTAATTAATTTCATATATAATATCGAGTAAATAATGGGTCACATATCTCAAAAGGTTATAAATTTATAAGGTGATAAATGTTTTTGTGATAGAAATTTTGGAAATAACAAAAGCAAAAGATGGAAGAAAAAGTATTTGTTATAAAGAAGAAAGAAAAACTATTTAAGTGACAAAAAGATTAATGCTATTGGATGTAAGGGATTAGAGATGAATTTGAATTTGAATTTCAATTAAACCTCTTATTTGAGAACTACATGGATTTGTATCTATAAGAATTTGAAAAAAAAATACACAATAAATGTAATAGTTCATTTAATAAGAATTTGAAATGATAAATAAATACATGTTATTTGAAATCCTTACATTTAAAATTCAGTATTTGGAATCTAAAATTTCAAGTCAAATGCTTGCGTACATACACACTCTAAATTTTTTTCAAATAAAAGTTTGGATTCCTCTTAATAAAAGTATAAGATTCAAGTTTTATGTATAAAAAAAATAAATGTTGATAGAGTTTTATTTATCTTGCAAATTCATCCGGCTCAAATTTTGAAATAGTCGAACTTCTTATAGTTATTAAATACTGAAAGCATCATATAATAATAATAATAATAATAATAATAAAGAAAGAAAGAAAGAGAACACTTTGTTCTATATGTCATTAACACCACATTAGTAGCACACTACATTTCAGCAATCTACTTCAAGTTTTGCTTAGATGGTTATAGTTTCAGTGTCTTGAATGAACTAAAGTAGAGGAATAATGCATGAAATTAGGCTGTATAGTGTTTCAAGGAAATTATTAATTTATATTGCCTTGTAGCTTTGGCAATCTTTGCTTTAAGGTTAGGAAACTTTCCATATCAAGGCTAAAAAAAATAATGCATGCACCACTTGCACCTTCCTTTTGTTATCTCCAGTCTTCGTAGTTCATTTGCTTTGTAAAGCTACCAAGAAATAAGTCATTTTTGTGTTGCTACATGATCATTATCACCTAAACTAAACTGTTGTAGATTGTTTCTTTTTCAAATAGAATTTTCACTCTATATATGTGTGTGAATTTTTTCTTATAATATGTTCTATTTATATTGTATTTTTTCAATAAATGAATGATGAATATTTAAACTTTTTAAATTAATACTTAAACTGCTTATCACTTATCGAATGCAACCAAAAAATTTTTTTTTTATCAACATAAAATTCATTAACAACTAGAGCTTACAAAAAGAGAAGTCAAATTTTTACTGGGTGGGTTAATTTTTTTTTTTAGTAAAGTGTCAATCACGAAATACAAATATGATTTAATTTACATATCTTGGTTGAAAAAAATAGCAAAACCAACTTTCTAGGTCGGTTTTCTAGCTTTCTTTCCCATAGTAATTATATATATTATTATTCTTTCTGCTTCTGTAATTCAACATTTCTGGTTCTAAAGCATTTGCGTACGTGTTTGATTAGATTAATTTTGCTTATTTTACTTGATTAATTATGATATTCTCTTTATAATTCAACTACGTTTAACCTAACATGCCCACTTAATGTCTTCCAAACCCACATAAGGAATCTTTTTGAAAACATGTTTTGAAAAACGAATCATCCCTCTAACTAAAAAATTAAATTAAATTAATGAGCTATTTTTCATTTAATTAATTAGAAAAGATCAAAGAGAGAGAAGAATTGTATGTGGTCTTACATATGAACGTGGACATTGTAATTTGACTTTCGTATAATGTGTTTGAATCTTTGTTCCTTATACCATATGAGCATAATTTAGAAACTAGTATTAGTTAAGATGGTTAATTTCCTACGATTATTATTTAAAGTGGAGAATTTTGCATTATTTGTAAAGGAATGTTAATTAAAGATTAATTAATTTGTGTCTATATATACGATTTAGCGCTGCCAAGTTATTTTTTTTAAGTAATTATTTGGAATTGTTGCTATAAGCTGGTAGAGAATTACTATTTAGGAGGTATGAACACTTCAGTTAGCAGATATTTTTCTGTATTTGTATCTCTATTTTTTCATATTCATACTATCTAAACACTTAATTTATAAGACAAACACTTCAATTAAAAGTCATTTCTTTATGCCTATATCCTTGTTTCTCATGTTTCTGCATCTGTATTAGTGCTACCTAAATTACCATTGATATTGATGATGAATGATTTTTTTTATTATTTGTTCATAAAAGTTATGATATAAAAATTACTAAAAAATTACTATTGACATTAATGATGAATAAAATTTTTATTATTTATTAAAAAATATAATGATATACAAATTAAACTATAATTATTAAAAAGATAAAAATTAAATTAGATTTTTTGAAAAATATTGAATTGCTTGTTAATTTTAATGACTGAATTACCGTGTTAGCTTAGGTTGAGAGATGAAGATGAATATCCATTAATTAAAAATAATTGGGTTAGTGGTGTTTCATCATATCTACTAATTGAAAGTTGAAACAACAAAATGCAAATAATATTAATATTATAAGGTCAGATTTGCTTTTGTCACCAAAGTAAAAGTAATATTCCAAAACCTCACGAGATCAGATGACACACATATAATTCAGCCGACTGCCGACTGCCGACATTACTTCATCTCTTTAAGGTCGACCTCAACAATCAAGGGAAAAGTATAATTACAGAATAATAAAAATGGAGAGTCTTGCCTGCACTACGTGTATTACATCCAATGATAAGATTCAAGATATATCATTTAAATTTAATACACTTGATTAATAAAAAAAGTGACACATATTTTATTTTATGAATTCTACCGCTAGATGCATATACACCCAGTTTATGTAAGAATTTTTCTAATAAAAAGTAAAATAAGAGGAAGGCAATGTTATTGCTTTTGTCTATACACAAGACTGTAACCTTTAATTCTCAAGAAAAAAAAAGTTAAAAAAATATGAATTCTTATGTTAGGACTGTTAGAACATAGATCGGATCACTCCTGAAAGGGAGTTATTGTCTAAAAAAACAAAAAGGAAAGGCTTCTGTAAAAAGTGAAGTGTACCAGAAATAAAAAGGGAAATACAAAGAAAAGTCTCTGTGGAAAAATAGAATACCTCAATCTTCTTTTTCTCCGCAAATAGGATATTTAGATTGTGGTTTATTGAAAAGTTTTATAAACTAGTAATACAAATTTTATTTTGAGATTATTAAAAAAAAAAACCAATAATTTTCTTTGATTTTTTATTTATTAATTTTTCTTCAAGGACTTTTGAAAGGATGCTATGAGAAAGCGAAAAATTGAACACATAATCTCTATCAATGTCTTTACCCTGTAACAGAATGATAAACCATATGTTCTAAACGGATTAAACAATTGTATTAGATTTCTTCTTTACATTTATATAGTATTTAAGTATTTGTCACATTTTATATATAATTCAGGTATAAAATATTTATTAAATGCATTATTCATCTGATAATAGCTAAGATACAATGCTTTCATATTAAAAAAAAATTAATAACTTTCACCATGTTAAAGATTAAAAGGGTACTCTTTCTCCGTATATAGGCTATAAAACTTTTACAATTGCTTTATTTAATTTGGAGGGGAAGCTTTTATTTTCTTTGAAATACATTTTGAAAACTTTGGAATGTGTTTCCCAAATGCATTCCATAAATTCTAATCTTATTAATCTTATTGAAAGTCACTTTTGCATTAAGATTAAAAGTACATGTTAATAAGAAAAAAAAAACTCTTTTTTTTTTGGCAGAGAAGCGTATTGAATACTCGTATCTTGTTTAGAGTTTTAATTATAATCAGAACCTAAATTTATGTCTAAAGGATTTTCCTTTTGGTCTTGCATTAATAAATTTTCATTAAATAATAAAAACCAAGTGACATGATGATTAAGATGGGTTTTATCATACAATTCATTTAATAATAAATAGTGATTAAATAATATCAAATGAAAATTGATTTTTTAAAATAACAGTAGAATTTTAATTCTATACTTAAAATACTTGTCATTAGGCTAAATATATATCTAAATCGCTAATTTAATACAATATAACTATATATATTATAATTAGAATTTAAAAATATCAACTAAATAAAAATAATTCTCTATGAGGTGATTTTAATTATCATTGAACACCAGTCGCATATCGATATTGTATTTTAAGAAAGCAATGCAATCCAAGTTCAGCAATGTATATGGACCATGAAATCTCTTTTTGTTGGTGCTAGTCAAGTCCACGAAGTCTTTTAAGCAACTGAGAATCTAACCCAATCAAAATCGTAGAGTCCCCATCTGCTCTTCGTTTAGCAAACAATTTTTATCTATACAACTTTGGTGACACTCAAAATTGCAAATTTTTCTAATAAATTGATGAACGTCGGGCAATTGGGACGTGTTGCACGTGCTAAAAGGTATACTATAAACTCATTTGTTTGATCCATGCAACTATATATGTATATATACACTCAAATTTCACCATTTGATCAATTCTTGTTTGTACTATTCTTGAGTGGCTACCAGCACAAATCAATCCAATCAAAGTCACTTCTTTCATAATCAAATTTGGAAATTTTTTTAGGCTCCATTTTTCTTTGAAAAACTCAATGTCCACATACCAAAATTTTTATGCCCTTTTCTTGCTATTATTGGTGTTGTTATTTAGATTCTTTTTTTTTT
>CATIWM010060654.1:0-11231 GCA_949671775.1 Mallotus repandus
TAGAATTAAGCCCACTAATTAATTTCTTTTTCTTTTAAAACTTAATAGATTTAGGCCCATTCTTAAAATTAAAAACAATAGATTTAGGTTCACTAATTAATCAAAATGTAGGCATATTTTTAGTTTCATTTTCATTTGTAATTAAAATATGTAGATTTAGTTAACTTAAATTAATACATAGTTTAGATTTAGGGACATTATACTTTGAATGCATTTTTTATGTGCTTTTTCATTAATTGGTTGCCTTAGGGTTAGATGAATGTTCGAATTAGGGTTTAATGAAATTGCATGTACTTAGGGAATAAGATAATAATTAATAAAATAAATTTAAATGAACACAAGACTAAAAGAAGTTGGTATTCTGTATCCAGAACTCCTGGTTGTGGTGCTAGCTTGTATTAGAGAATCGAGTTACCACTACTTTCGATTTGTCCCAGTTATTACCCTGGGTGGCGACTCCTCATCTCCACGCCATGTCTTTGTGACAGTGGTTAGTGTGTTCCCTAGAGCCTTGAGCTCAAACAGTATCGCGGTTGCAATAAACTTGGGCGCGCGCTAAACCCCGTCGCCTACAGGGGGTATTCCTTTTTGAATTAAAATGATTTTTGAAAAAGTTCTATTTCTGTCAATTTAGTCCAAAATGGACCAAATTGCAAACACTTTTTGTTGCACAAAATTTAAGACTTTTGGGGCTCACGAACCATTGGAACCCCATGAGTCGTGCCTTGTCATTACTCTACGCCCTTCATGGGCACCACTCACGGTTGTGAGCCGCCCGTGAGGAGTGACCTGACATGCCAACTTTTCCTTTTTCATTCTAAAATCCTCCTCTTCTCACTCTCATCTTCTTCAAACGGCTAGTCCTTATTTCCCCTTGATTTTTTCTCCATCCAAGGGCCAAAATTGAGTCCCTTTTACTATAAATAACCCCCTTCAAACCTATTTTACCCACTTCACAAAATTTCTCTCAACTTAAAGTTTATCTATCATTCTCTTCTTGTTCTAGTTCATTCTTCCTTGTCATGGCCCCCAAAAGATCCTCTTCAAGGCAAGAATCACCATCCTCCTCTACATCAAGAAGAGCCACTAAGGACGCTCCTAAAAAAGCCCCTCCTATTTTGTATTATCCTAAAGAGGTTAAGGATAGATTGGCCAACTTTAGCCCAAAAACAATCATCCCCACTAGATACATGTATGAATCTACTCTTTGCAAGATGGGTTGCTTTTATCATGTCAAGGAAATACTAGAGAGAGTGGGTATGTATGACTTTGCATTCAAACCTTTCCCAACTCATCCTACTCTTGTTCATGAATTTCTCTCCATTTATTATTTGAGGGTGCAATTTATTGATGAACGCAATCCCCTCAACAATATGCGCTTTCGTTTGGAAGGGAGGGATCAATTTCTAATCGCCCAACAATTTGATGTTATTTTTTATTTCAATGATGGAGATAATCATGCCTCTTGCATTATTTGGTCTCCATATGCATTTTGGGCTAACAATGTTAAACCAAATATTGGTAGTTTTGTGGCAAGTCACTCTAAGTCTTCATCTTTTGCCTCCAAGGCTCTATGGTATATCCATAGATTCCTCACTTACACTATCCATGAAAGAGGGCTTAGCCAAGAAGCAATTTCATTCAATGATATCTTCCTCCTTTACTGTTTTGTTGATAATGAAAGTGTTGCTTTGGGAAAAATGCTTCAATATAGGCTTTGGTTAATTAGCAATAGTGCTAGTGGTTGTCTTTATATGGGTGGGATTATCTCTAGAATTACACACCATTTTTGAATCCCACTAATGCCATTCCCACCATACCTCCCTCACTTCTTGATGAAACTCTTTTGAAAAACTCTAAACTTTTTAAGAAGATTAGTGAGCAATGGTTATGGAAAGAAGAATAACAAAAGGTGGTTGAAGAACATGAGAGGGATCTTACGAACATTAAAATGATAGGCACCCAAGGTCTTGTTTAAGAGGAAGGTGATGATGCTCCTCCCACTCATAGGAGGAGTGTTCAACTTAGGAGTGAAGGTCCCTCCTCTAGTACCCAAACTCAAGATAAAGATCATTGGGTTAGGCTCTTCAATCAGTTGGATATGATGGAGCACAAGATAAAATCAGTAGGGAAAGAAGTTTAACATGTCAAACATGACCTTCATTATCTCCTTGATCACCAAAACATTTGTTGTCAATGGCCTCCTTCTCAACATGGTCATGATGGAGATGACGAGGGTGATGCACTTTAATTTTAATCTATCTTATTTATCTTATCTACTTGGTTTCTTATTTTGAGTCCTTAGTTTTTTTTCCTTTAAGTTGTTGTCTTAGTTTAGGTCCTTAGTTTAACTTATTATGCATTAGATCATATGGACTACATTCTATCTCTATCATGTGTTTCCTTTATTTTACTTATCAATGAACTTATGTTTCCTTTCATTACTTCCTTTATGTCTTTATATTTCTAACCTTTTGTCTCCTTTCATTGTTTCTTTTGTTCTTTGACAAAGGGGGAGAAGTTTGATGAAGTTTGTTTTAGTACATGCATATATATGACAATTCATTTAACATTAATTAGCATGTATTTTTGTTTGATATATCCTTAATATGCCTTTGATGTAAATTGTCTTGATATGCCTTTAATTTAAAGTGACTTGAATTTTTTTTAATTCGCTTTATTTCAAATTCAATGAATTGTATTCAAATTCAAATTGCCGCTATTCTCAAATTATAATGAATTTTATTGAATTCACCTGTTAAGGCAGAGTTAATGCAAATCCATCATTAATTCAAATTCATAGAGGGAGTCTGTCACTAATGCACACACCTTGTTTATTGCTTAATCAAATTGTTTGTCAAAGACAAAAAGGGAGAAAATGTTAACCTTCGCATAATTAATCCCTCGCTTTTGACTTTAACAAACAATTTGAATACTAATGGTTATGCTCAAGTGTGTATTATGCTCAAATTCAAGAGAATTGAAGTCACAACTTCTCCAAATGATCAAGCTCATGTGAGGCTTTTTAAAAAAAAAGTTTAGAGACATTCATATTGTAAAAAATGAGCCTCCTTAAGTGTCACTTAATCTCAAGATTCATTTGAGACTTTATTGGAGCTTTAAATGGATCCTTTTAGCCTTGGATTGTTGCTCATGAGTGCCTCCTAGTTGTGACCTTGCTTACAAACTCAATGTTGTTCAAGCTTCCCTCTAGCGCCCTGTAAAGCTCACAATTATGTGTTGTTCATGATAATAAGCCGCCCATGAGGAGATGCTGTCAGCTCTCCAATGGTCACTTCACCTCCAACAGTCATATTTTTTTATGGCTCATGACCGTGAGCAGTGGTTTTCTTGCAAAAAGCAAGTTAGCATTAAATGAGTTATGGAGTTTTGCTTGGGAGTTGATCAATTGTCTCTAACAGCTAGAAAATTGTTTGTTGGCTATAAATACTTGATGAACAACCTCATTTAAGAGGTTAGATATCTTAGCAACAAAAACTCTCTTAGTA
Organism: Mallotus repandus; assembly: GCA_949671775.1. Classification (NCBI taxonomy): domain Eukaryota; kingdom Viridiplantae; phylum Streptophyta; class Magnoliopsida; order Malpighiales; family Euphorbiaceae; genus Mallotus; species Mallotus repandus. The sequence goes on from CATIWM010060654.1 coordinate 3,510, forward strand.
TGTACTCTCTAAGCCCAAAATTCTCTTTGTATTTATTTCCTTGTATGTGTTGGTTGCGTGTTAGAGATTAGGCTTCTACTTCATCTAATTCTTGGGATAGATTAGAAGGGAAGTGAGGGTACTCTCAAAAAGGAATTGGTTGAAGTGTTGTCCATCAAAACACTTGGGTTTGTGGTTTTGGTTAGAGCTTAGCCTTGTGAAAGCCCATTGTTGTATGGTTTAGAGTTGAACCTCAAAACTCTTGCAATCACAATTTTGTTAATAAGATTGGTGTGGTAATTAAAAATCCTAACTTGGGGAAAGTTAGGTGGAGGCATAGATTCGTTTGTGAATCAAACTCCTTAAACATTTGTGTTTGATTCTCTATTCTCTTAATCTCCTATTAATTCTTGTTTAATCCTTAAATTTTGTTTTAAATTTCAAAGAGACCTATTAACACCCCCCCCCCCCCCCCTTCTTCCCCCCCAACCCACAATCCCTAATCTAGGGCAATTACAAATGTTCACTTATTTGATTTTTCAAATATTTATTGTAAAATAGTCTAATTTCAAGAAATAATTTTTTTGTAAAATAGTCTAATTTCAAGAAATAATTTTTTTTAAATTGTTTACTTTAAATTTAATTGAATTCAAAAATTATTTAAAATAGAACACAAATGGTTACATTGACAAAATTAATTGAGTTTTATCCATATAAAAAATATTTATTCATTTATAATATATTAATTAAAATTATATAATTAAAAAAAGTCAATTATTTAATTAATTTTATTTAACACTGTTAAGTAAACTAATAATTTAAGAAAAATATTATCTTTAATTTTTAATTTTTTGATATTATTTTAGTGAGTTATATGGTTATTGTGTGACTTAAATAATAAAACAAATCATAAAAAAAAATACTTATTTAAAATATAAAAGTGATATTTTTAAAAAGTTTTAGGATTAAAACAAAAGTTTAGTTCTAAGGGTTGACTAATAGAAAATTTGTTTGACTAATGGGAAGACTGTTTAAAACTTATAGAACTTGATTATGAAGGGATCAATTGAAAGGATCGATTACATGCACCAAATTTTGGGTTGAAGCGTGGTGTGAACACGAATCCGGTTGAGGCCAGTTTCAAATATTTTTCATTATATACAATCCTTACATGAACGTAAGAATACCAAATAACCCAAAATCATATCACATGTAATTTACACAACTAAATACATGCATGCTTAAATGGACAATATTTAGAAATGATTCACAAACAACCAAAACATGTAGCAAGTCAAGAGACCTACATCTAAGAGTTTAGTAACTCTTACAAACTCCAAATGTTGCTAAAATGCTTGATAAGCTTTAGGCTATGTAGATGCAAATATACAAGCTCCAAGCTCCTAAAGTGTGAAGCCTCTAGCTTGAAACCCACAAGAAGCATCAGAATGACTTTAAGCCTTTGATGGAGTTCAACCCACAAGCTCTTCCTTTAGTGATCCAAAAGCTTGCTAGAGCCCCTTCTTTGACTTGAACGATGTAGGAATTATTGCCTCTAATGGATGGATGAATGTAGCCTTCTAGTTTAATAACTTTTGCACAGCCCAAACTTTATGGATGATGACTATAGGCTAATGTATGAAACATAACTCTTATATTTCACTCACATATTTACTATGCTTAGAAAGAAAGATGAACAATAAGACTAAACTCTTGAGCACTCTCTCTTATTTTCTCTCTTGTATTTTGAATGTCTCTAACATGAAGTGGTAAGTGGTTAAGCGTAAAGAAGGTCCACTAACTGAGTGTATATATGAGAGACTAATTTGCATGTGCAGAGATCCTCCACTCACTTAGGCTTGAGTGAAATATAAGCTATCTCATGCATGTAGAGATTGTCAACTTATTTTTACTTTCAGTGTAAAATAAGTAACCTCATACATATAGAGATTCTCCTCTAAATAAGCAATCAAAAAGAGAATTGCTCTCTTTCAAAAGAGGCCTCTCGTCCCCTTAAGGTTTATAAGTGAATCAACCCTCAAGGCAATTGGATGCTATAAAGAGGTCAACGAACTTCTCCTAAGGGTTCATTTGTATGAGTTTGCTTTCATTTCTTTGCCCTCCTATCGTTCCTTGATTGTTGAATTTCTCTCTACTTTGAACCCTCCGCTTTGTTCATTATGATAATTACAATCCTTATTTCTCTATAAGATTCCAATTGGGTGGGAAAGAACGTTTTATGACCAACCTTGAATTTGACACTCTCTTTGGCTTTACAAGAGAAGGTCACATTCAAGTCCAAGCAAATTAGCTTCCCTGCACTTTTTGGAGTAAAGTTCAAAGTGCTCAAACTTCTTCCTTTCGACCGGCCATTCCAAAGCCTCAACTCTTTAATCTAAAGCCTTGTGGTATGTCCATCATTTTTTCATTTATTCTATTAATGCTAGAGGCCTTAGCAATGAAACCCTCTCTCTTGATGATTTTTTTCATTCTCCATTGTCTTGTTGATAATGAACCTATTGCTTTAGGAAGGTTCTTGCAATGGAGGCTTTGGCTAATTAGTGATAGTTCCACATATGATATTTGTGTTGGGGCATTGTCACTAAGTTAGCCAATACTATGGCATTGAACTTTCCACTTTGCCCTTTACCAAACCCATCCTTCTTAATGAAACCTTTATAAAAAATTCTAAATAATTTTGTTTGGTTAACAATAAATGGGTGTGGAAACACGATCAAGTTCAAGGTGAAGGACAAGACCCTGAAGACATGTTTAGAGAAATTGAAGATTTTAAAGGTCAAAGAAGTGGTGAGGAGGAGCTTGAGACTCAACCACATGGTGCTACCCAAAGGAAGAGGACTAAGCATGAAAGCACCTCCACTTAAGGCCCTCAAGATTTTAGTGAAAGTCAACTCTTTGATCGAATGTCCTTAATAGAAATCAACTTTCACACTCGATTCAATCAAGTTGATGAGCACATAGCCCACCTCTAACATAATGTGCACTACTTGTATGAACAACAAGGCTATGCATGCACCAATGCTCCTTTCGCCCATACTCCTCCTCCAACTCAGGAAGAGCCCCTCATGATGACTAATTTCTCCCTTTATGTGTTTTTTACCTTGTTTCTTTGTTAGTTTGTGTTTGGTTATGTCTTGTATTTAGTTTTCTTTTAGTTTAATTTTAATTTATGTGCTTTCCCTTTAGTATCTTTTTCATTTATTTTCTGTATCTTATTATGTCTAGTCCAATGTTTAATGCAATGTTTATTTGTACTTGTCTCTTTTATTTAATGCAATGTTTATTTCTCTTATTTTTGCTTTTGCTAAAATGGGGAGAAGTTTTTAAGTTTGAGTTTGCCTAAGTTTTTATTTTGAATGATAATTGAACATTACACATATTGCTAAATTGATCATCATTGTCACCTTAAACAATCATGCACATATTAAAAGGGAGTAATATTAAAAAGAAATTCATAAATTGAAGGGGAGTTTAAAGATTCACACACTTGCAATTTCGAGTATCTTTTCAAACTCAAAATAAAAAAGGGAGAGATTGTTAACGAGCAAGCAGTGAACGCTAAAGAGTGAGCAAAATTCTAAGATTTGAATGCTTCACCAAACTCTCAAACTCTTTTAATGATTTCTTTTTTATATTTAAACACTTTGACCGTTTGGGTTTATGTGATTAGATGTAGGAATTCTTGTCTTCTGCTCTTTCTTGGATTGAAAAGAAGGGAAATGAGGATTTTCTTTAAGGAATTATTTAAATGTAAGCCATAAAACACTTGGAAATTTAGGGAATTGATTAGAGCTTAGCCTAAAAAAGCTCAAGTTGTAAAAGGTTTGAGTTTAGCCTCAAAAACTTAAGGAGTGTAATCAATCTAGTGTAATAGATTAGTGGTGGATTTAGAAAGTTCTAACTTAGAGTTAAGTTAGGTAGAGATGTAAGTTGATTGAGCAACCAAACTCCTTAAACGATTGTGTTAATTTAATATCTTCTTTTGCCTTGCTTTTTTTTTACTATTTTCATTTTCCTTTTAACCTTTAATTAATCTTATTTGGTCCTATTCACCATTCCATTATGGGTCATTGGGGTTTGCATCATTGACTTGATAATGAGGAGCCTTTCTAACCTTGCTTGCCATCTTAGTTGATCCTTCTTTTATGTCAATTTGCTTGTTTTCTTTTTTTTTTTTATTGAAAAATAATTCTATATTTTTCTTTTAGATCTTGCTCTAATACCATCTAAAATGTTTCAAACAAGTATATGTTTCTATTCATATATTGTGCATTTCTTCATAAGGTTTCTAATGGTTAGTCAAGTAATGAAAATGTTGTACTTTCCGGTACATCATTATGGATTGTATTTTTTTTTTTTGTAGGTATCCATAATTCTCTCGCATGTCAAACCTAGTTGTTTTAGATACAAAAATGAAATGAAAATGACCCCTTCCAGAAATTCTTTTGGGTTCTAAAACACATTAAAATTTAATATAAGTTTAAGTTCCCAAAATGCAAAATACAAATAAAGAAAAATAAAAATCATAAAATAATAAGGAGGGGGGGTCAAACTTTTTTTTAATTTGTCACTGAAATTATAAGTAAAATTGAGTTTAATAGTTTATAATAAAAATAAAAATATATAAAATTCTACTGTATACTGGTAGGTGTAAAATTACTATCTAAATGAATACAAGTGATGAAAAGAAATTGGGTTGTTACAAAAAATAATCTAAAACTAAAAAAATATCAAAACATGCTTTGATTTTTCCTTCTTTCAAAACAAACTTTTCCAAACAAAAATCTTTCGGTTATGGATCTTTTCATTCTTCCTTTTTTTTTTATGTCTTCTTCTCCTTTCGCCATTTTTTCACGTCTTCTTGTCGTTCTTCAAATGCTCACCATCTTCGAACGCTCACTCTCTCCGTTTCTCTTTGACTCTTTTTTCAATCGATCAAAATCTTCTCCAATCAACTAAAATCTTCATCCTTTTCCTCTATTATTCTTGGCAGCAGTGACCGGTCTCTCTTTTTTCTAATTTTTTTGAGTTTTTTTATTATGGGCATCATCGAGGTCATTATTAAAAATGGCAACAACGGCGATGACTATAAGTCTCTCCTTTTTCTGCTTTTTTGAGTTTTTTGTATGGGTTTCTACTAGGGTAGTTTTTTTTTTTTTAAAAAGGCAATGAGATAGTTAAGATTGTTGTGTCTTCCAATTATGTAATTTTCAATTTCTTGCTTAATAATGCTCACTTTCTCTATATTTATAAAAAAAAAAAAAAAAGTTTTGAAAAATACAAAAAAAAAAATAATTGAAGACAACAAAAACCAATAAAAAATGACAACTGAAAAAATAACGAACATCTAAATATTTCATACAATTTTACACAAATTGATAAGTGCTAAAAATGACAGATTTTGAGCACTATATAATTGCATTTGATTATTAGAATTGTAGGTTTTTATTGTTTAAAAGCATATTTTAGGAATAAAATGCATTAGAAGTTAGAATAATAATAGATTTGTCGTTTTATGCATTTTTAGTTTCGAATTATACTTTTTACATTGCTTTTATATTGATTTTGTAGATTCTATATTGCTTGGAACTCATTTTGGCAATGAAGCAATGAGGACTTAAAGTTAGGAGCTCATTTGGCAACTAAAGAAGGTAAGAAGTCAAAGACCGAAGTGCAAAAAAGCGACACAATCATTCTATGAATACAACCATGTCTGATTGCTTATTTGGAAGTCTGTAGAGGCCTGATCTGACACAGCCGTGTCAGTTGGACGACATAGTCGTATCTGAGAGCTTGCATTTCGGGAGAGGCTGTGTGACACAGTAGTATCACTTGGGTGACATAGTCATGTCTGTCATAACTGCTGATTTTGGAAAGTTTTCTTTAGGGTTTTTAGAGAACAATATAAATAAAGAAGTTTTATTTTGAAGAAATACATTAGAGGGGCTGCTACTTCAGAGAATAGTACTCTATTGTTACCTTTACACAATAAATATTTTTCTTTAATTTTCTTTTTATTTTCAACTCAAGATATTGGATTGAAAAACAAGAATTGATGATCAAGAACATTATTGAGGAAGCTGAATAAAAGAGTTTTTCTTCTATTACTCTCTTCCTTATTATTTTATTTATTATGAATATATTATCATTCTTCATCTTTTATTGTTCTTCTTTAATTTCTATTAGTAACTAAGTAGGTTAGTTAGAGTTTTAATGAACTTGGCTAAATATGAACTTAATCAAATAAATTCTTATTAAAAGAATATGCATTTCATGAGAGTTATTGGACTTAATGTCTTTCATTGGTTTGGCCACCCATTGAATTGAACAAGAAACTAGGGTTATATTGAGAGATTGATTCTAGTAAGAAAAGCAATAACAATCTATTAATTTAAATTGACTTAGTTGAGAGACATTTCAATATTAATATTCCATAAAAGAATGCTTGAATGAATTGGTTAAGTCTAGTTAATAGTGTTAGTGAGAACTAGGTAATCGAGTGATTGGCATAGTTGATTAGTTGTGAGAGTACTTCAGAGAGACATCACAATATTTAAGATGCTTCGGAAATGAAATGTTATTCATAATAAACGAGAATTACTATCTTTTGAATTAAATTGAGCCGGGGGAATTAAACCCTAACATCTTTAATTATATAGATTTAGTGACAAAATTTTATAGTGTTTTAGATTTATTTTATTTTATACTCATTGAAATTATCGATAGTCTAGACCAACAAAATATTAAGAGTAGGTCCGTAATTAACACTATCTCTGTGGGAATGATATTTTTTTTATTACTACTTGTACGATTCTATGCACTTGCGGATTTCGCACATCACAAATCAACGAAAATAAATAGTTCTAAAATCACAGTTTCATTAACAGACAATCTTACTTATAATCTCCTCTGCTGACCTTGTGCTCAATCTCGAATTCAACCCTGATCTCTTTTTTTTTAATGGTATGGACATCGACAACAGATCTCTTTTTTTTTTTTTGAGTTTTTGTTTTAACTGTTTGAGCATCATTTCTCTCTTCTTCTTTATCATTTTCTTAGAAAAATAATGAGCTGGTAGTGTATTGGTGTTATTTGAAAAAAAAAAAGAGCTAGTTGTGTCTTCCATTTCTGTAATTTTTCAATTTCCTCTGTATTACCAAAAAAATTGATGAAAATGACGCACTTTTTCCATTTTTAGTATTTTTTTCATACAATAAACTGTTGTTATTTATCTTATTTTTTCATCAACTAAACAAAATCATTACGGTTTTCAAAAGTTATACACAACAACCTGACTACAACAAACAAACAAAATAAAAAAGAACAATTGAAAACAATAAAAAATAACAAACAACAACAAAAAAAAAAAATTGAAAAACAACTGAGAAATAGCAAAAAAAAAAAAACCAAAAACAACAAAATTATGTAATATATCAAAAAAAAAAAGAATTCTTATTTTTATTTTTAATACTAACAAAAGTGAAGATTATATTGAAAAAAATTAATAATTAGGCTAGTTTTAAATACCTCATTCAAAATTTTCAAAGATCCCATAAGAAATTAAGCTAATTAAACTAAAAATTAAAATTATTTAGAATATAAAAATTAAATAAATACATACAATCAATTTCAATTAAGAGGAGTTACACAAAAAAAAAAAGTTATAGAGAAAGTTACATAGCTAAAAAAAAAAATGAAAAAAGAAACAGAAACATAAAACTG
>CATIWM010060697.1:0-29457 GCA_949671775.1 Mallotus repandus
GGTGAAATCTTCAGGAAGACCTTGTCACCCACATTGTATTCAATTGGTTCGCTCTTTAAGTCTGTATAACTTTTTTATTTGTCCTGGGCTTCCTTTAGTCGATCGCGTATTAGTTGAATCTTCTCTATTGTCATTTGTACAATTTATGGACCAACTAACTACCTTTCCCTAACTTTATCCAAATATATTGGAGTTCTACACTTCCTACCATATAGAGCTTCATAAGGTGTCATTCCCAAACTGGAATGAAAGGTGTTATTATAGGCATATTCCATCAAAGGTACATGTTTATCCTAACTACCTTGCAATTCCATCACACAAGTTTGAAGCATGTCTTTTAATGTTTGAATTTTCCTCTCTGACTAGCCATCTATTTAGGGATGAAAAACTATACTAAACCTCAATTTAGTACGCAAAGCATGCTGCAAACTCAGCCAAAATCTAGATGTAAATCTTGGATCCATGTCTGATACAATAGAGAATGGAACACCATGGAATCTAACCACTTCTCTGATGTAGATTTCAACTAGTTTATCCAGTGAGTGACTCACTTACACAGGCAAAAAGCGAGTTGATTTAGTGAGTTGATCAACAATCACCCAAACTGCATTATGTCCCTGTTGAGTCCTAGGCAATCCAACCACAAAATCCATCATAATATGCTCTCACTTCCATTTAGGAATAGGAAGAGGTTGTAATGTTCTCGCTGGGTGTTGATGTTTGGCTTTGACCTATTGGCAAACCAAACATTTAGCCATAAACTCTGCTGTAAACGGCGGGGTTTAGCGCGTGCCCAAGTTTATTGCAACTGCGACACTGTTTGAGCTCAGGGCTCTAGGGAACACACTAACCGCTGTCATAAAGACATGGTGTGCAGATGAGGAGTCGCCACCCAAGGTAATAACTGGGACAAATCGAAAGTGGTGGTAACTCGATTCTCTAACACAAGCTAGCACCACAACCAGGAGTTCTGGATACGGAATACCAACTTCTTTTAGTCTTGTGTTCATTTAGATTTATTTTATTAATTACTATCTTATTCCCTAATTACATGCAATTTCATTAAACCCTAATTGAACGTCCATCTAACCCTAAGGCAACTAATCAATGAAAAAGCAAATAAAAAATGCATTCAAGACGCAACGTCCCTAAATCCAAACTATATTTGATTTTAATTTTAAGTTAGATAAATCTACATATTTTATTTACAAGTGAAATGGAACTAAAGGTGAGCCTACATTTTGATGATTATTGAGCCTAAATCTATTTATTTTAATTCTAAGGAAAATGGGCGTAAGTCCATTTAATTTTAAAAGAAAAAAAATGAATTAGTGAGCTTAATTCTAATTAATTTTAATTAAATGAAATGATCCTAAGTCTACAAATTATGAAGAAGGTTTTATTAATGGGCTGAGCTAAGTCTAAGTTAATTTTATTTAACTAAAAAAATGGACCTAAAATCTAAATTAATCTAAATGGGCCTAAGTTTTTTTTAATTAAATCTAAAACCAATTTTAAAGCCTATTAATTAAGTGAGTTAAAACCTACACATGGGCTTGGGGCCCAAAACAAATAAAAATTAAATAATAATAAAAATAATAAATAATAAATAAAAAACAAACATTATATGATTTTGTTAAAACCTACATGTGGACTTGGGGCCTAAAACAAATAAAAATTAAAAAACAAGCTCAAATAATAAAAATAATAAATAATAAATCAAAAACGAACATTATATGATTTTTCTAACCCTAATTTTAATTACATACAACCTAAAATTAATCTAAAGCCACCATTAATTTTAATTGAATTTACCAAATGAAACCCTAATTTACTATTTGATTTTTAAAGTGCATAAAATTAAAATTCCACTATATTCCCACTAATGGGCTATTACAACAACTATTATTAGAAAATTAAAATAAATTAAAATACAAACCCAAAGTCTAGATAAAATAAAATAATACAAATAAATAAACCTAAAGAGAACTATGCAAAATTGATTTAGGATTTAATTCATGGAATTTCATGGATCTTCATGGTTGGCCTTGTCTCCACCCGCTCCATTTAAGTTGCTCTCACCATCATGAAACATAAAAAAAAAAAAAAAAAAAAAGATCAAATAAAATAAAAATAAAATAAACCAAAAAAAGAGAAAGGAGTAGAAGAGAAGACAATTTGATAGATGCAGTATTGATTCCCATCAGAAGGTTATCACTATTGATGAAAGCATGTGGCTTTTGTTATGTTGGTCTGTGATTTTTGATTTATTTGGATTTGATTCACGTGTAAAACTTGAAAAAAGTACGTGAAAATTAAAGAAGAGTGGGTGTGTTTATTGTTGACGGCTATGAATCAGAAAAATAGAGAGAAAAGAAAATCCTAAACCCCCTCCCTTGTGAAAAAAAAATACGTGTATATATATATAAATACAATCATGTAATCCTAATCTGATCACAGGATAAAAATAAAATAAAATAAATTATTGTATTATTTATCTAAAAAAAAGCAATTTATTCACACATTTATCTAATAAAACAAAATATTTATCAAAATAACCTAATAAAAATTTGTGGATAAATAACAAATAAATAAATAAATAAAAATAAATAAAAAATTTTGAAAGGAAAAAAAATAAGAAGCAAGCAAAAGTAAAAAAAAAACAACAAAAAATGGCTATTTTTATGCAATTAAAAATATTTGGCCGAAGTTGGCCATTTGGGCCAACTTCCGCTCTTTTTTTTTGCTTTGAAATTTTTTTAAATTTATTTTTTATATTTTTTAAAAATTCATTAAAAAGATAAATTAAATAAATAAAATTAAAAATAAGTCTTAAAAATAATTACAATGTAGTTCAAAACCAAAAATTAGATCCAATAAATTCAATTTTATTGTCAATTTTCATTATCGGGTCCTCTATCGCATCCATACTCTAGTCATCTTGAAATTGAGTGCTTAAAGTTATCTCATCCTTTTGATTGTAATGATTTAGTTATAAGAGATATGATAGGCAAAGACAACTTTAGGTTCTCCTCTTAACTTTGTATTGTCACTCTTGTGATTGTCTTGTTTGTATTTATTTTTCTTATTTCAATAAATAGGTCTAGAATGATTTATGATGAGGGCGCTAGAGAGGTGCCAATCTTATTGGGATGTCTTGGAGCACCTAGTGAAATCATTTCTAGTCCAGCTTTTTTAATATATATATATATATGTATATGTATGTATGTATGTCTATATGTATGTATATATATATATAATACTAAAAAAATTATATGTAATGAAAAATTTAATATAAAATAAAATAATTAAAAATGATTTATATGGATTATTTTTTAAAAAAAAATAGAACTAATTAAGTTGATATAAATTGATAAAGTATTCTTTTTAGTTGTTTATTTTATATGAATTTTGTCAATACATATAATAGTTTTGTATTATATTCTATCAGTTTTATTTTAAAAAATTGAATGAAGAAAATTAAAATTTAATTCAGTGTTGATTTTTTTAAGAAAAATGTAATATCATTTGTATAAATACTTAAAAGTAGTAAAAATTAAACATTAAAAATATATATTGCATTTTTAAATCATAAAATAATTAGAATTATTTTAATAAAATTTTAACAATATAAGTTGAACTTACAATAAAATAAGTTAATAAAATGATAAATAATAATGAGTGATTATAATATAAAAATTATTAAATCCAAGTAAATTATTTGTAATAAAATTATTAGATTTTTATTATGTATGAATAATTAAATAAATTTTTAAGTTAATATTAATTGTTGTGAAATGTATATAATCCTTAGAAATTAAGGGTAATTAATTCATTTAAAATGTTAATAAAGTCAAAATGGAGTGCAATTATTAAGAAAAGGAGTATAAAAATCTCTGCCCTAAAAAGAATTATGTATGACTGTAGAATTTTGTTCAAAAATATGAATAGCTATAGAATAAAAAGAATAGAGATAAAATGATGTTGTAACCTACCATAACTATAGTGTTCTCTATTACGGTAAAATATCAAAAAAAAAAAAAGGTTGTTTAAAAATTGTAATTTATGAAAAAAATTTTAATTAAAGAATAATTATGTAATTTGCTATGTAAGAAATTAAAATAGGAGTGTAGAAATCAATTAGTGGAGTGCAAAAATCTCCACCCATTTATAACTGCACTATATATGTAATTTTTTAATAATATAAATAACATAATTATCCTTACTTTTGAATAATTCTTTTATTAGTTAATGCAAATCTAAACTTTTTATGTTGAATTATCTTAATACATTACTTATTTTTTGAATGCCTAATGTATATATATATTTTTTATAATAATACCTAATGTATATGTCTTAAAATATATGCTTAAAATTTTTTATATCACAAAAAAGATAAAAAATTCAAAAATAAAAATATAAAATATTAATATTTGCAAATCATTAACTAAAAATGTAGATTCTTAGTTAAAATTTTAGGCATATATATATATATATATATAATCTATTTCAATGAAGCAGATTATCATTTAAAAAATTTATTTTTATTTTATCATTTAATATTTAAATTTGAATATATGATTTATTTTCAAAAAATTAATTCTAAGAATAAAAAGGGAAATAAATATTATGTATTTATATAAATGAGTATGATAATTATAGAAGGACATTTATTTTTTTTTCATAAAATAAATTCTTTATAGAAAATAAATATGTTTTTACAAAGTAAAATAATTTAAAAAGTAATTTTTTTTATAAAAAGTACAATTAAATAGGATATTTTAAATATTTTAATTATTAAGTAGCTATTTTAAATAATGAATAGTTATGTCATTTGCATTATAAAAAGTGCAGATATTTTTATACTCATAGTTAAGGGTGAGTATAATCCGGTTTGGTTTGGAATATGCAATTCTTCGGTCTTGCTACAAAATGTCGGAGATTTAAAAATTAAGGCTCCAAAAATGCTCTAAAATTTCAGTTCAATTCGGTTCAGAAATTAAAATTTTTGGTTTAATTTGGTTCGAAAATTGGTTCTTCTCCAATTTAAAAAATAAATAAAGATATAATTCAAATTAAACTATTAAACTATCAACCATTTTATAATTTTATCATAAAATATTTTAAAATATTTTATAATTTTATTTATCCCTACTTTTTACTATAAAAATTTTATTAAAATTTTCATAATACACTCTAACATGCCATATAATTATTATACGTTTATTTTATAAAAATTTATATAAATAATATATATCATAAAATAATAATAACAACATCATAAATATTTAAAAAGTATATTAAATTATAATTTTATTATTGGATGTAAATTTAAAATTTTCAACATAAATTAAATTATAATATTCTAAAATATTATTTGCTAATTTAGTATTTATTTTTGTGATTTAAAATAATTTGATTGATGAGTATTTTTTTTTATTTCAAATAATTAAAATGACATCATTTTATATTACATGTTAAATTAGTAGGTCCAATATTAATAAATTGAATATAATTATTGTAAAAATCTTTATAATATAATGTTAATCTTTATAATATATATGTATATATAATTCTAATTCTATTAAATTTTCGGTTCTAGTTTTAGTTCTTTGGTTTAGTACAATTCAGAATGGTTCGGGACAAATTTGTGTTCGTAGAATTCAAATTCTCTGGACCCATCCCAATACAAATTTTCAAGACAGTTCGGTTCAAAGAAAGTTAAACGGTCGATGAAAATTTTTAATTCAATTTTTTTGGGACAATTCATATTCCAAGACTCATACACAACCCTACTCATAGTTGATTCCTACACTCCTGTTTTAATTTTTTTGAATTGCAAATTACATGATTATTCTTTAGCTAAAATATTTAGTCTTTTAGTAATTACAATTCATAAACTAACCTTTTTTAAACTTTTCATCCAAATTAAATGGGCCAAAGGTCAAATAGGACCCTTAACTATACCTTGAAGTAAATATTGAACCTTAAAATACTATTCTTTTATAAATTAGATCATATTGGACCTTATTTTAAAAGTGCTTACAATTAACTCCTATAAATCAAATAAAATTTTAATTAAAAAAAATATTTAAATAAATTGATCATTTTTTAATTTATATATATATATATATATATAGAAAAAATTAAAAAAATGATATGTTTGACTAGATTATTTCTTTTATAGTATGAACTATTATGTTTTTTCAATTTTAACTTTTATGTTTTCTTTTTTAGTTTCACGTGCTTCTAGTTTTCTTTTCTGGCCTTTCTCTCTTCTTCGGTTTCTGCACTGCTCATACACATGCTCCGTACCACACCTCTACTTTATATATATATTTAAAAAAAGAAAAAAGTCATGGTTCTTTGTTTAGCTTAAGAGCCACTTCGCAGAGTGAAGAAGCTATGGTTATTTTTCAGTTGCATTTAAGCTTAATAGCCATCACCGATGCATGATCCTCGTTGACTTCTCACCGTCCCTCCTCTGATCTGCTTCAAAAATCGAGTAGCAGCAGCATTAGCATCGCACTGGTAGCAGCAATCGACGATTAGCTCTGCCTCAATCGGCGACCATGTTTTGGACTGCCGGTTCAGTTGGCAGATGAAGATGAAGACGAAGACGATGAAGAAGATGATGACACTGACAGCAGAGATGACGATGATGAGGACGATAGTGATGAGGTTCAGGTTTTTAATGGACCGTTAGTTCTTTTATCAAATGATGAAGACGATGCCGTTGAAGGCGGTGACGTGGTGTTGTTGCAAATTGCTTGCATTCCATCACACAACTGTTCTTTGTCTAAAAGATAATTCAATATTTGACCAGATGCACTTTGATCCTGCATATGGAGCATATTTTGATTTTGGAAATCACACAGAAAAGGTATTTAACTTGTTTATTACTCTTCTCTCGGATTTTAGTTATATTCCTTTTAGTGATACACTGGGAAGATATCTCAGTGCTGTTCTGACTGCTTATAGTTTGTTGTAATTTTAAATCTCTTTAATGTTCTTCTTTTTCTTCTTACTTGTATAAGAAAGATGTCCCATTCATGTTACTTTTGTGATTGATGGAGCCTTTTCTCTAAAAATTTACTAATTGACAAACATAATAGGTTCGCTTGAGTTGGAAAGAAACAATTGTAGAGAATGGTTATATAAGGCGAGATCTTGTTCGTGAAGTACTAGAAAAACCAGAGTTATTGTTTTGCTTTATTACTTCTTTTGATCTTTGATCTAATAATGTGGTGACTTATTGCAGTGAAGTTGACGACGGCCGACCTCAATCCTCTGTAAAACGAGAGAGACACAAGCAAAATAGTGTCATTTGAAATGAAGTAAACGCTGCTTCAAATATTTTACATTTGCTTGTTTGATTGATGCAATGTGAATAGAGAGTTAAGTGCTGTATTGTGATGAAATTAATGCAATAGAGATTGGATTAGGCTTGACAGGATTTGGAGTATTTTTCTCATTTCTGGGAATTATGTTCTTCTTTGATAAGGGATTGCTTGCTATGGGAAATGTAAGTCTGGGTTTTAATTCTTGAAATCTAATCGTAATTTTGCTTTTTTTTTTTCTTTTGTAGAAAAAAATATAACGGTTGCTGCTAAAATAATACTGACTTGTTTCTGTTTGGTATCCAATTAGATCCTCTTCTTCTCAGTCGAGGCTCACCATTGTTAAATGTTTTTACTTTTAACTTATGATATTTTTGAAGGATTCATATAAAAAAGAATAAGAGAATTAGTTTTACATAATACATATTTACTCCATAAATGAAATTTATTTTTATTTATTGTATTAAATATGTGTTATAATATTTTTAATATATGTAACACATGTATTAAAACTCACTCCTGTAATACATGTGCCAAACTTCTATATGAACAAACATTTTAAAGAAATTGAACCCCATAAATAATTTAGTTATTTATATGTTGGGCTTCGGTTTTAGGAAACTAATATTTTGACATGAATAATTTTCAGATACATTATGAAGAGTTTAAGGTAATGGGCAGTGGTACCTGGAAATAAAGGAGAGGTAGCATTGGAGAGCTGAAGAGGACTCCCTGTAACGTGTATACGTTAAATAATATGTAACAACATTGAGAAAAATATTGAGCAAAAAATAAAATAAAAAAATGTTGAGAAAAAAATAAAATATTAAGAGTACTTTAAAAATAAAAAAATGTTGAGAAAAAAATATTGATAAAAAATAGTATTTTAAAAATAGAAAAAAAAGTTTAGTAAAAAACTATTGAGAAAAAAAATATTTGATTCAAAAAAATAGAAGGATAAAATTTGATTCAAAAAAATAGAAGGATCAAATTAATGATTTAATTAGTCAAAGAACTTCTAGAATAGTCAAATAGCTTCTAGAAGAGTCATGGTTTAGATTTAAAAAAAAAAACTTTCTTAAAGCTATTTTTGAAAATTCTTTTGATCAATGTGATTTTTGATATTATTTTTGATTTTTTGGCTATTTATGAAAAAAACCCGTATATATATATATATATATATATATATATATAAATTTTTAAGCCTACATACTATTTTTTTTTTAAAAAAAAATTTAACTTCTCTTAAAAATTTATTTAAAATTTTCTTAAAATTTTTTTGTAAACCTAAATTTTTTTTAAACTTTACAATTAAGTGATATACATTTCAAAAAAACAATTCATCAATTTTAATTATTAATTTAAATAATTTTTTATTAGTCAACTATTAAAATTAAATTAATGAATAAACTTTTATTACTGAATTGTTAAAATTAAATTATAAAAAAATGATGAATATTTTGTAAATATATCACTTGATTTTAAAATTTTAAAATTTTAATTTTTTTTAAAAAAATTATTATGTAGACTTAAAGTTTTTAAAAATTTTATAATTAGGTGATATATATTTTTTAGAAAAAATTTATCAATTTTATTTATTAATCTAAAAATTATTTATTAATTAATTATTAAAATTAATTTTTTTAACTTATATGACTTAATTGTAAAAATTTCTGAAGATAACATCCAATATAATTTAGAAAAAGTTTCTATTAAAATAAAAAAAATTTTAAAATTCAATATGAATTTTGAAATACAGTTGAGAGTTCAATTTGACCTTTTGGCAAAATTCAATGTTTAAGATTATAAAGCTATTCTAAAACTAACTGGTTTTAGACAACTTTAGTTAGATTCAGAATCTTAAACTGTAAATTTCGATGAAAAGTTTATAAAGGGGTAGTTTAGGACTTGTAATAAATAAAAGAATAAATATTTCAACAAAGCCTAATTATGTAATTTCCAGTAATCAGCTACTACAGTGCAAAAATCTACACTTTTATCACGCAATCACTTATTATTAGAAATACATATGATTGCAATATTAAACTTTTCATTATTATATTTATTTTAATGATTCAAGTTTTTGGACCAAAAAGAAAGGACTAAAGTTTAAAAGCATTTACAAGAAATTTTAATAAAATAATACATGATTGATCAATAATTTTTTAAAATAAGATATTTGACTGGTCTCTAATTATTCTAAATTAATTATTAATTTACTAAATTAATTATGTGATGAATTATACAAAAATTCTTTAAAAACTTATCTAATATATAAACTAATAATTTTCTAACATGTCAGCAGAAAATATATAATTACTGTTTTTTAAAATATAAGCCAGCTATTTATTTTTTATTGAAATAATGTGTTATATTATATTTTTATTCATTTAAATAGAACATTTACTTCACTAAATATGTATAAAATGATATTTGAAACAATACGTATATCTATACATTTCATTTAATGAAATATTTTTGAAAATTTATATATCATGCATAGAATAAAATGGATTTATTTTTGTTAATTAATTAATTAATATCTTGTTTAGTTAATAATTTATTTTAATTTTAAAATTATTAATTTAAATCACTAAAATTAGTAGGTAATTACGCATTGCTTGAATTATATTTTAAAAATATTTTTATATAATTTAAAATAATTTAATTAAAAAATTAAAACAAAACAAGCAGTAATTTTAAAAATAAGAGGGCAAATAAGAAAATTCACGACCTTTCGCAGTTTTTGCAAATTCGACATTTTTTTAGCAATATCATTCACTAACTTTTTAATTTTGCAATTCGATTCATCAAGCAACTTTTAGGTGAATAACATCTGATATGGCAGCCGGAGTTAATTTTCCCACAGCACGTGGGATCCACGTAGGATTAAGCTAAAAAAAGTGCATTTTGTGCAAACAACCTAAAACAAAAACGCACCGTTTTATTTTTCAAGCCATTTATATATCTCTCACAATCTTCATCTTCAACCTCTCTACTGGAAAGAAAAATTAGGGTTTTATACGAAAAGGGCAAACAAATACCTTGTCAAATAGCACGAATTCTGTTTCAAATTGAAGGTTGAGAAGCAATTCAGCTTTTGCATCTTGTTATTCAAGCTCAATTCCTGAAAGAAAATATAATCACAATCGAAAAGCTCATATGTACACACCATGGACGGAAGAAAATCCATGAAGGAGGTTTTTTCGTTGTCCTCTTAGAAAGGTAAAAATGTCTTACCCTTAGTTAACATGTCACTGAGGTTTTGTGAGAATTACAATAAATTAATTTAGTATTTTCATTTTTTATTAGTTTGATGATTGTGGGTATTTTGAATGGATTGATGCTGATGCTCCGTAATTCCAAAAAGCTTTATTGGTGAAAATAAAAGCTGAAAGAGACAAATTTGAAGAACAATTAAAAATAAAAAATGAAATGGAGGAGGTCAAGTCCATTAGAATGAACGATGTTGAAGAGAAAGTGAAGCAGAGTGCAGAGTTTACACAGATTGTGGAAGAGCTAAATGCAGAGAATTTGGAGCTAAAGCAGAAGGTTGCTGAAATAGATGCTGTTGTGATAGAACTAAAGAGTGAGAAAAAAAAGTACTGCAGCAGATTGCATCCTTGAATATGAAGTCAAGGTTGATGATAATTGAGCTTTTCTTTGTAGCTATCTTGTTAGTTGAATGTAAATTTCATGGTGATGAGCATCATCTACAGAATAAGATAATGTTGCCATCTTGTAGGGGTAGTCTTTATGGCATGTAGATGCAGGTTATTTGTCATGGTTGTGACCCTTTTGTAGGAGGTTTAATGTATTAATTTCTAGCCATGTAGTTGCATTAATTGTATCAATGTAGATGTATTAATCATATCAATGTATTAATTTTCTTTTAACGTGAGTTTACTAAAGCATTTTGTATCATATTTAGTTTCCAAAAAAAACTTGAGGTAATTAAAGCCAAGAAAAATTTGAAAATAGAAATCAACTATATAACTTAAAATGCAAAATATATAAGCTCAATGAGCTTTAGCTTCCTTTAGTTAATTGTTAATTGTATCTTTACACCATAAGTTGGATCCACCACACTTAAATAGATTAGCAACATTTAGTTGCTAAAAAAGCAGCATATATATATTGTTGTCCAAAAAGCTGCATTTAGTAGTTGTCCAAAAAGTAGTATATAGGATTGTTTACAAAAAGCTACATTTAGTAGTTGTCCAAAAAGTAGTATATAGTATCTTGAGCATAAAAAGCAATCCCTACAACGTTACTACAATGCTTTCTTGAGTGGGAGCAGAACTTGAATCTCCTATATTTTTTGTTTCATTAATAGCAGTCATTTGTCGACCACTTTTGCCACCTCGAGTAGCTCTGCCACCTCTGCTACCTCTGCCACTACTTCTTGTGTCAACTTGCGATGATCTAATTATTGTACCTCTTGCATAGGATGGTATATCCATACTTGCAGCTGCATTTGATGTTGCTTTGGAGCCACTAACATATTTAGCTCTTTTACTTGATGGCATCTATTACAACAACAGTGTCAGCTCAACTTAAAGGGTCTACTCCAAACAAGTATAGAACTATAATTACTTAATAATCTAGCATATATGATAGACAATATACCCTTAAATAAATGTTTCCTATTTCTTGAAAAATGTGCAGTCCATAGCCTTGTCTAACCTATATTAGATAAAACATGTGAAATTCCTGAACTCCTTGCAAGTTTATTAGCATTAACAAAAAATAAAAAAAATGAAAATTTATTACCATTCTTTGTTCTCAGTTTTGTATTTGAATTTCTTTTTCATGTAATTGAGAGGAGCCAACTCCACATGTGAACTGCATGTATAAAGCTGCCATATAGTTTCCAGTTATATCCTTCTTGACAATGAACTTTAATTTATTTTTTGCTGCTTTGAGTGAAATGTACATTCTTCCCATTTAAAATTGCCCACTTTTGAATTGCATCTTTACGTTGATGTCCATTTTCAAACCTCATGCCCAGAACAAATTCTAATGGATTGTGATCACACTTCGGATCATATGCCACCTTCTGCCTCCTCCTTCTATCACCCTCATCCATTTCATTATCTTCACCACTGCATTTTGAGTTCACATCACCATCAGAGTCCTCATACTCATTATGAAAACCATCATCATCCTCATTAGTAGCACCAGTTGCAGATGCACTTATTTATTTCATAACACCCTGCACTCCTATTGATCTAGCTATATTATCACAAACTTCATCAACAACCACATAATTTCTATATTTCACCTTGCTTTTTCTAGGTTCAATGTTTTCTTCATCATTCGACAGTTCATTATCTTCAAGATCATCATCTGTGTCACTTTGCTTCACAGGTAAATAATCAGGATCCATAGCTTCCTCTTCATCCACAACAACTTCATGTGTAACATTTTATTCCATGTGCACTTGTACATCAACAACATCTGCATCTTTACACTCTAATTCAGGACCATTTGTTGTGTCAGCCTCATCGCGGTTACTGGCCTGCGTTCTATTACTGTCCTGTGTCAACCTCACCCCTTGTATATAAACCTGAATCACCCTATTTTCAGCATCTAAATATTGCAATATCTCCATAATCTCGACATCACTCTTAATAACTTTTAGAGCTTTATTCATACCCATACCAGGGATTCAATAACACATTCTGTCAGCTTTCAATCCCAACAACTGTTCAACTTCATCTGTTAAGTAAAAAAAGCCAAACGTGTCGGCATCTATGTCATGTTTTGCTGTGATTTGCCCACCTACATATATAACAACACCATCCAATAATTTAAATCTTCCACCATGATTAAAATATATTGAGAAATTGGAGTCCATTCTGCATATATGAAAAAAAATCATTAAAATATTATTTTTAGCATATGATTTTTAATTTCCTCGTGTTTCAATAAAACCCAACAATAAATTTAATTTTTTTAAAGATTTTTTTGTACACAATACTAAATTCTAAAGATTTTTTTTTATAAAACCCTAACACCCAAAACATATATTTTGATATTAGCCACAAATCAAAGACAAATCAGAGACAAAGATGGACCATAATGTCTTCTTTACGATATAGACACAAAGAAACAAAGAAAAAAAAATTAGAGACAAAATGAAAAAAAATTGATAAACTTACTTTACAAATCAAGAAAAAGATGGACTGCAATGTCTTCTTCCACAAGGACCACAACAAAGCTTTTCACATTAACGTGGTGTTTAGCCTTTCAGGGACCACACTGATTGTCGTAATTGTTTAGCAAATGAGTGGGGTTTGAGAATGGTGAGAGAACGGAAAATTAGGGTTCTGTTCTGTTGAGAAAGGAAAGGCACCATTTTATTATTTTGTTAGTCAAGGCTTGGAAAAAAAAAACGGTGCGTTTTTGTTTTAGGTTGTTTGCACAAAATGCACCATTTTTAGCTTAATCCTACGTGGATCTTAAGTGTTGTGAAAAAATTAACTCTGGCTGCCACATCAGATGTTATTCACCTGAAAGTTGCTCGGTGAATCGAATTGCAAAATTAAAAAAGTTGGTGAATGACATTGCTAAAAAAAAGATATGTCGAATTTGCAAAAACCGTGAAAGGTCATGAATTTTCTTTTAATTTGCCCAAAATAAAACTACTTGAACCTTGTACATTTTTGTATATGGCTGCTAAATGGCTATATTATGTAATGGATGTGCCTATATAAAAGATAGGAATCTTCATACCTGGTCCAACCTCACAGTCACAGCCCTTGGCAGGTTGGTTAGAAGTCATCAGTCAGCTTGGTTAGACTCCTAGGGAAGAGTTATTTAGATGATAAAATGATAAAATAATAAAATATTAAAAATAAAAGCTATTAATATTTTCTATTTATTTAAACCAACACAGTATATTTAATTAAAATTATTATATTTTTATCTTAGAATAGCTTTTATTAAGTATGTTCGGAAAAAAAGTTAGTGGTCGGATACTTTAGGGTCTGTTTAGTTTTAAAAAAGAATGCTTGTTTTTTAGAATTTTTTAAATTGAAAAATTATTATTTAATCATGATATTTTTTAATTTAGAAAACTAGAAACCAATTTTCAAAATTTTCAAATTATAAAAGGTTTTAGAAAACTAATAAAAAATGTTTTCTAAATTTTCTAATTATTATTTTGACATTACTACAACATCCTCAACCACCACAACTACGACAACCACCGCTACCTCTGCTACAACTACCATAACCACCACTGCCTCTACCACCACCACCACCACCATAACTTTCACTATCTTCGTAACCACAACTTCTGCTATCACCACCACAACCACCACAACCTCCCCTACCTCCATAACCACCACAACCACCACCACCGCCGTTGCCATAACTTCCACTATCTCCATCACTACCATAACCTCTGCCACCTCTACCACAGCCTCCTAACATAGTGGCTACAACACCACCATCACAGCCTCCTAACATGCATCACCATCACTGTTGGTGTCGTAGCCACAACCTCCACCATCACGACCTCAACTACCAGCACCACCACCATCACAACCTCCACTACCTCCACCACCACCACAACTTTCACCACCTCCACCACTATCACAGTCTCATGACTTTAAATTGAAATTAATTAAATGTTCATGATTTAAATTTTTTAAAAAATAGATAAAATTAATATTAAATTCTATCATATGAATCACAATAATTATTATTGTATTAAATAAAAATTAGGGATAATTACATAAAAAATCCTAACCTTTTATACCACTTGCAAATAAGACCACAATTTAATTTTACTGTCAATTTTACCCACAATATTTTAAAAATTTGCAAAACTAACCATCTGTTAAAATTTCTTTAATGGACAGTTGACGTGTTCATTAGTGGGGCCCATTTTTGACACGTAGGACCTGTATGTGCTGACGGGATTTGAACATATAGAATCCTAACCTTTTATTAAACTTGCAAAATAAACTCTAACACAAAATATTTAAATAATTTTAATTAAAATGAAATTGTTTTTGTGATGCTTTATTATTAATAAAATATTCTTAAATATTTAAAAATTTTCTAAAAATTACAACACATAATTTAACATATACTTTAAAATTAAGAAAATATAAAAGTATAAAAATTCAAAAAAATACTAAAATGGATAACCTGTTAGTGATAACTAATGAAATTGTTTTTGTGATTAATTTTCGTCTAATTTGATGAAATTAAAATAAAAAAAATTTATACAAAAATTATTATTATTTTAATTTTATGTATTTTATTATAAATATTTTCTTACTATATTTTTTTAATTTTAATATTTTTAAACTTTTCATATTTTTTTTATTTTAAAAGCACATATAAGAATTTTTCATAACAAAATACATAAACTATAAAGATAAAAATAAGTTTTATTTTTTTTTATAAAATAGTTTTAATTTTATCAAATTACAGTAGAATTGATCTCAAAAAAATTTCATCAATGAACAATAATAGTTGCTCCTTTTTTAATGTTTTTTTTTGAATTCTTAAGAATATTTTATTAATAATAAAGTATTGAATCTCTCACTTATTTCTATCATCAAATTGGAGTGAAATTAATCACAAAAATAATTTTATTAGTTATCACTAATAGTTTATCCATTTTAGTAATTTTTTTTTGAATTTTCATATTTTTATATTTTCTTAATTTTTAAGTATATGTTAAATTATGTGTTGTAATTTTTTGAAATTTTTTAAATATTTAAGAATATTTTATTAATAATAAAGCATTGAATTTTATACTTATTTCTATTATTTATTTTATTAAAATTATTCTAATAATTTTAATAAATTTTAAAATTTTAATTAAAATTATTTAAATATTTTGTTTTAGGGTTTATTTTGCAAGTTTAATAAAGGCTAGATTTCTATATGTAATTACTCAAATCTAGTCAGCACCTGTAGGTCCCATGTGTTATAAAATAGGCCCCATCAATGGACATGTCAGCTATCCATTTAAGAAATTTTAATGGAGGGTTAGTTTTGTAAACTTTTGACACGTTGTGGGTAAAATTGACAGTAAAATTAAATTGTGGCCTTATTTGCTTGTGGTGTAAAAGGTTAGGGTTTTTATGTAATTATCCCTAAAAATTATTATAATAAATTTCATAAAAAAATTATAAGAATATGAAAAAACTTGAAAAATAAAAAGTAACAAACAAATTTATTTTCTATTTTTCAATTCTCTATTTTAGAAAATGAAAAACTAGAAAACAAGGAAAAGGAAAAGAAAACTGAAAAAAAAAGAAAATATTTTCAAAAACTAAACAGCCCCTTAAATTTTCTCTGGATTAATGGTGTCTACCCACTCTTATATAATATTGTTATAACCTGAATTTTTATAAATTATAAAAATAAATTTTGGGATTTACAGTGTTAATAATGATTTTATTTTTATTTTTATTGATATCGATTTATGATATTTGAAATTTTGTGTTGAATATTATTTTAATATGATTATTATTTGCGTGTAGGAACGACTCTACTTTTAGTAGAGAGATGTCCATTTTACAAAGGAGACTCTGTCGAATTTTTGGTAGATTTCTCGTAAAACGTGACATCGGGTCAATCTTAAGTTTTGAGTCTTAGTTGAGTCGAGTCTTAGATTGAGTCGTTCTTTAGAAATCTCTAAAGTATAAAATTAGAAATTTATTTATAATTATTTTCTTTTAGCTGCACCGCGAGTTAAGCCTTTCGGACCGGGCCAGCCGAATCAAAGTAGAGGAGCGCACACCTGTGAGTTATTATTTTATGTATGCATGACATGTAAAAATATAATATTGGCATCCATTTTTTAAATAAATGTGAATTTTAATATGCTATATTGCATTCATTTTAATTATTGTTATTATCGCTTTATTATATATATATATTATATATATATAAATGCCATCATTATTTGTGTATTTTGGATGTCGTGCATATTTTATATAATTTCAATACTTTATTTAATATGAATTATTTATTTATTTCGAATAAAATATTTTTGGAGGATAGCCGTAGAACGTGCCACCTAGTGGGTTACATTAGGATTATCGCGCAATAGTATGTTAGATGCTAGGGCATGATTTATTGATTGATATATATTGAGAATTTTGGTTGAGAAGTGTGACTGCTGTAGCTCGGTTGACTTAGTGTCTCGGGGCTAGTCATGCCTGTAGTGAGACTGCGGGAGCTCGGTTGACTTAGTGTCTCGGGGCTAGTCCACTGTCAATTTGGAAAAGAGAAATGTTTTGGTATTTAAGTGAGCCTGATGGCAAATAAGGATTATGTGATTTGAGGATGCGAGCTTTTTCGGGTTCTGCTCCTATCCTCCAGCAAAATAAATTACGAAAAATATTTTCAAGTATCTGTGTGGATTGTATCTATATTTATATAAATATAAATATACGAATATTATTATTGATGCTTGTGTGTACGTATATTAGGTTATATGCCTATATATAATAATGATTCACTCAGTGAGGTTTGACCCCCTCAATTATTTTTCAGGATTCTTCTCGTCAGACCCCAACTAGTATTACTCTTCGCCAGACTCTTTTTTCCTTGACTAACTTATGTAAATTTTGAACTGTCTCTTTTCTTGTATTTTATTAGACGCTGTAGTAGTAGTATATCTTGTGGTAGTATGTGATGTTGTTTTAGGCTGAAATTGTGTATTTTAATAGTTGTATAAATATTTTATTATGATATGATATGGAGTTTTCTTTATATTATTAAAAGTTTTAATTCTGAGGTATTTTTATATGTTTGTTGAATGTTTAATTATGTGTTTAAGGCATGCTACGGGTTCCGGATTAGTGTGAATTTGCATTCCCTAGCGCCAGTCATGACTCTCGGGTTGGGTCAGCTTCTGATGCCCAGCTTTCACTTGGTGACAAATCAAACACTTAGAGACAAAATCAGCTACATTCTTCTTCATTCCATCCTACCAATAGAGATCCTTTATGCTGTGGTACATCTTAGTAGCGCCTTGATGTACACTGTAGGTTGCATAGTGAACTTCTTCCAGAATCTCTTCTCTCAAATTATCCACATTAGGAACACACAATCTTCCACTGATCCATAAAACACCTTCATCATCAAGTTTGAAATCAGTGAATTTCCCTTCATAAATCTTCTCCACAAGCTCTGCTAGAACAGGATCCATAAACTCCATAAGCACCAAGTCGAGATCCTATCCCTCAATGGCGATCTAACTCTGAACTGAGCTGACAATCCTCTTGTCCTAGTTATCTTCATCATCAACCCTTGGTCCACTAACTTATGAATTTATTAGATCAAAGGTCTCCTTTCCACACTAATGTGAGCAAAACTACCCGAGGACTTCCTACTTAAAGCATATGCTACCACATTAGCCTTGCTTGGGTGGTACAAGATGTCACAATCATAATCCTTCAGAAGTTCCAACAATCTTCTTTGCCTCAAGTTCAGATCTCTTTGTTAGAAGATATATTTCAAACTTTTGTGATCGGTAAAAATATCACAAGTCACCCCGTACAAATAATGTCTCTAGATTTTAAGAGCAAAGATCACTGCGACCATGTTTAGGTCGTGAGTAGGATAATTCTGTTCATGCTTCTTTACTTGTCTAGAAGCATAAGCTACTACCCTACCATTTTACATCAACACACAACCTAGGCCAACTCTCGAAGCATCACAATACGCAGTGAACTTGTCCTCTCCATTAGGCAAAGTTAACACTGGAGCTGCGGTCAATTTCTCCTTTAGTAGCTGAAAACTATTCTTACAAGCTTCTGACCACACAAACTTCAGATTCTTCTGAGTTGGGAAGGTCATAGGTGCTGTAATCCTTAAGAAATCCTGAACAAACCGCCTATAGTACCCTGCCAAACCCAAGAAACTTTGAATCTCAGTGACTATTGTCATTCTAGGCCACTCAGATACTGCCTCTATCTTCTATGGATCAACCTGAATACCATCCTTAAACACTACATGTCCAAGGAATGCTACACTCTCCAACCAGAAATCACACTTTAAGAATTTAGCATAAAGCTTATGTTCTCTTAGTGTTTGTAGCACTGTTCTCAAGTGATATATATGCCCTTCCATACTCTTCGAATACACCAGTATATCATCAATGAACACTACTACAACTGATCCAAAAATGGTTTGAACACCCTGTTCATCAGATCCATGAAAGTATCTGGTGCATTAGTTAACCCGAAGGACATCACTAGAAACTTATAGTGGCCATATCTAGTACGGAATGCCATTTTAGGAATGTCAACTTCTCTGATCCATAACTGATGATAGCCAGACCTCAAGTCAATCTTAGAAAGAACCGTGCACCCTAAAGTTGATCGAACAAATCATCTATCCTTGGAAGAAGATACTTGTTCTTAATTGTCACCTTATTCAACTCTCTGTAATCAATGCACAATCTAAGTGCACTGTCCTTCTTCTTCACAAACAAGAATGGTACACCCCAAGGAGAAACACTGGGTCTAATGAAACCCTTATCCAACAAATCTTATAACTGCTCCTTTAACTTTTTCAACTATGCAGGAACAATCCTATAAGGCGGCATCGAGATAGGAGTTGTGTCTGGGACCACATCAATACATAATTCTATCTCTCTGTAGGGGTGGTAAACCCAGCAATTCATCAGGAAAGACATCTGGAAAATCACATGCTACAGGAACATCTGAGATGGATGTCTTCTCCACTGTAGTATCCCTAACTAATGCCAAGTATCCATGACATCCTTTTCTAAGCATCTTCCTAGTCGTGATGGTGAAAATAAGATTCTGAGGTGTAGAACTCTTGTCACCCAGAAACTTAAATTCTTCATCGTACGAAATTTTGAAAATTACCTCTTTACCACAATAATCAACGGTGGCATAGTGCTAAGACAACCAATCCATTCCAAGGATCATATCAAAATCCATCACATCCAACAACACCAAGTCCACTGACAACTCTTTGTCTTCTACCAACACAAGACACTCAAGAAGAATAACATTGGTGCCTAATGAATCACTTAAAGGTGTGGTAACCGATAAAGGAACTGCCATCCTCACGGCTTGCTAATCCAACTTCGACGTAAAAATAGGAGATATAAAGGAATGAGTAGCGAAGTGTACCTGCTATGTCTACATTGGTTGCCTGAGCATCCTACTTCGTGAGAGTGAAAACTCTAGCCTGGCCTCTGCTTCCCTGCTGGCTGGTGAAAGCCTGCCTAAATCCTTTGGCACTACCTCTACCTCCTCTGCCTCGCCCCTATTGGGCCATGAACTGAGAGGTGCTCAGGTACTGGAATGGCGGCGACTGGAACTGAGCTAGAGCTACACTACCTGAAGACAACTAAGGGAACTACTGCTAAAAACTTGAATAATGGCATGATCTAAAAAAAATGCCCAGATTGTCCACATCTGAAGCACGTTCTTAGAGCCATATACCATGTTCTCTAATGGACTTTACCGCTCATTTGACAAACATTGACTGCAGATCCTATGCTACCATATCCTGAACTTTGTCCGCTACTACTGCTGGTAGCACAAAAACCATATCTAACAAGTTTGCGGGCTCTACTGTGGCCATGAATACCTCTCCTGCGAATCCTATGCAGAGGTCTCTGACCTTCTGAAAAGGTCCTCCCGACTGACTACTAGTGCCCAATTGAAATGTTGTATGTTAGGAGCTCAAAAATCCTCTTATACTGGCATAAAATACTTCTAGTTTTAGATATAACATAATCTGAGCTCCTTGTTGAATTAAAGGTTGCATAGGTGGTACAACCTGAGGCATTGCTGCTGCACCTTGCAGAACTCCTAGTGTATAGGCAGCTTCCTCAAAATCTTGGTCTGTAGGTTCCTCATCCTGTAGCTCTCTCTGTTTACGTGGACCTGCCACTCCTCTGGGTCTATCTCTACCCCTACGCCTAACTGGCGGCTCAACGGTTGAGCTTCATCCTGGTAAGACTCCATTCTCGGCCTCATCAACCGGTGGAGCGACTCGCGCTCGCCACATTTCGAAAGGAAAAGAAATAAAACACACAATACATACAATTTAGTTAACAATAGACATCCTAATGGTTACGCGAAAAACTAAAAGTAATGAAGACTTTCAAAGACATAATCGAACCTAATCGCTGCAGTAGTTTCAAAGAAAACTCAACTCTACTAACCTACGTCCATAATACTAAACCTAGGCTCTGATACCAACTTTATCATGACCCAAACCCAGGAGTCATGACCGGCGCTAGGGAACGAAAATTCACACGAATCCGGAACCGGTAGCAAGCCTTGAACACAACAGACAAGTACATAACCTCAGTCAAAATCATTCTAATGTACTACAACAAATACATACTACTACTGCAACATCTAATTAATATAAGAAAGGATAGTCTATAATTTACGTAAACCAATCGAAGAAGAAAGAGTCCGGTGAAGAGAACTACTATATAAGGTCTGACTATAAAGATTCTAAAAAAAATAATTGAGGGGGGTTAAACCTCACTGAGTGAATTATTATTATATATATGCATGTAACCTAATGCACGTACACACAAGCATCAATAATAATATTCGTATATTTATATTTATATAAATATATATACAATCCACACAAATGCTTGAAAATATTTTTCGTAATTTATTCTACTGAAGGATCGAAGTAGAACCCTAATATTTCCGCATCCTCAATCACTGAACCTTACTAGCCAACAGGCTCACTTAAATACCAAAATATTTCTCTTTTCCAAATTGATAGTGGACTGGCCCCGAGATAGTGAGTCAACCGAGCTCCCGCAGTCTCATTGCTGGCATGACTGGCCCCGAGACACTAAGTCAACCGAGCTACAACAGTCACGCTACTTTCAACCACAAATTTCAATAAATCATTTAGTCATCAATCAATAAATCATACCCTAGCATCTAACGTACTGTTGCGCAACAGTCCTAGTGTAACCCACTAGGTGACACGTTTTACGGCTATCCTTCAAAAATATTTTAATCAAAATAAATAAATAATTCATCATAAATATATGCATCTATATTACGAAATTAGAATTTGCATTTAAATATTCTTATGAAAACATATATATGCATGTATGATAATATTTATGAAATATAAATGTATGTATATTTAACATCATAATATATAACAATAAATTCATATTTATTCAAAATATGGATGCCAAATCATGAATTCTATATGCCATGCATACATATAACAATAACTCACAGGTGTGTGCTCCTCTACTTTGATTCGACTGGCCCGGTTCGGAAGGCCTAGCTTGCGGTGCAACTAAAAGAAAATAATAATGAATAAATAATTAGAAATAAATTTCTAATTTTATACTTTAGAGATTTCTAAAGAACGACTCGATCTGGGAAACGACTTGACTACTCAAAACTTAAGACTGACCTAATGTCACGTTTTACGAGAATTCTACTAAAAATTCGGTAGAGTCTCATTTGTAAAACATATATCTCTCTTCAAAAGTAAAGCTAAACCTGTACGCAAACACACTTCAAAAAAAAAAATTCACATATCAATTTCTCGGGTCAGGCCCCAAACTACACTTATTGCCCAACTGAGAACCAACACCACAATATATATGTAAAAAAATATAATAATTTCTCAAATCACCAAAATATCTCATAAAAATATTAAAAATATTTATTTTCCAAATAAATGATAAAATTCTAGTTCTTAATAATATTTTGCTAATAAAATTCATAAATGGAATAAAATTCCATTTTACTATTAAATTAGCATAAATTGTAAATAATAATTAAAATCACTTGTTAATATCATAAAAATAATAAAATACTCATTTAACTTAAAAATAATAAATAAGTTTATTTTCCATATATTTTTTTGCAAAATTATCACTAATTAACAATTAATTGAAAATAACTATAAAAATTATTTTTCATACCTTTATTAATAAAAAATAGTCTAAAACCGAATAATTAACAACAATTTCAATTAAAATAAAATAATTTGCTAAATTCCAACAATTTTTCGGAATTTACAAATAATTAGCTAAAATGTGAAATATTTCATAAAAATTATTTTAATATTATTTATTGCTCAAAAACTATCCAAAACATAATAATTAACAATAATTTCAACTAAAATATAAAAATTACTCATTTACACTAATTTTTCCAAAAATTCATTTTTACATAAACCTTCAAAAATTCATAATAAAAATTATACACATAATTTCCATAAACTTCCTTCACAAAGTTTGCTCAACATACAACAAAAGAATTTATTAAAAATATAAAAATTTTCCGACCCGGGACTGTCCGGAACAATACCATGAACAGTAACTCGAACCCGAAAAAATTTATGATTTTCAGAAAAATAAATAAAAATAATCTTTAGATAGCTCACAATCTCTACAACAATTAATCTCAAAACAATTATATCAAATAAAATCAAATTCAAGCTCAAATTAACCAAAAACTCAAAATATTAAAAATCAAATTTTTAAAAAACGGAGTAGTTACTGGAGTCAAAACTCGAAACGGTTAGAAGATTTGAGAAGCCCAGAGGATGAGCTTCCAATAGAGACCAACATCACCGGCTGTGGCGGCCAGAATCGTCGCCGGAGATGAAAAGAAAATCCGGCCAAAACTTAAAAGAAATGAGAGAGAGAAGAGAGATGACGTTGCCGGAGTTGAGGGAGAACGTCGACTGGTGCTGCTGCTGGTGGTCTAGCATGTGACTGAGCAGTGATGGGTGAGGGTGGTGTGTGGCAGTGGTGGTAGTGGTTCAACGTGAAAGAAAGAAAGAAAGAAAGAAAGAAAGAAAGAAGAAGAAGAAGAAGAAGAAGAAAGGAAAAAAAATGATTTTTTACATGTTTTTTTTTTCAAAAAGTATAAAAAGAAAAAAAATTAAAATAATTTAAAAGTAAAATATCTCTAATTTTATTATTTCCTCCAAAATACACATATATATATTTACACACTTAAAATTTTTAAAGTATATTAAAATAAACTAAGTCAACAATATTAAAATAATATTCGACAAAATTTCAAATTTAATTTTTACTAATAATCAGATATCATAAATAAAATAAAATAAAATAATTATTAATATTGCAAATCCCATAATTTAATTTTTATAATTTGTAAAAATTCAGGTTATAACATTAGCCTTGTTAAGGGCACTACAATCTTGGAGAATCCTTCACAAATCTCCTGTAATAGCCCGCTAAACCCAAAAAGCTTCTCACTTCGGTGACTGTTGTAGGTATTGGCCATTCTGCAAATACTTCAATCTTCTTGGATCCACTTAGATGCCATCTTTGGATACCACGTGACCTAAGAATGCCATTTGACCCAATCAAAACTCACATTTCGAGAACTTGGCATACAATTAATGCTCCCTTAAAGTTTGAAGCACAAACCTCAAATGTCTAGCATGCTCCTCCTCACTTCTTGAGTGTACCAAAATATCATCAATAAAGACAATAACAAATCGGTCTAAGAATGGCTTAAACACCCGATTCATCAAGTCCATAAAGGCTGTTGGAGCATTAGTCAACCTAAAGGATATCACTAAAAATCATAATGGCCATATCTCTTCTGAAATGCAGTCTCAGGTACATCTCCACTTCTAATCCTCAACTGATGATACCCTGACCTCAAGTCAATCTTAGAAAAACACCAAGCTCCTTGAAGCTGATCAAATAAGTCATCAATCCTTGGGAGAGGGTATTTGTTCTTGATGGTGACCTTATTCAACTACCTATAGTCGATACACAGTTGAAGACTACCATCTTTCTTCTTCACAAATAACACCGGTGCACCCCAATGAGATGTGCTAGGTCTGATAAAACCCTTATTAAGTAACTCTTGTAACTGCTCATTAAGCTTCTTCAACTCTGCAGGCACCATTCTGTAAGGTGGAACAGAGATAGGATCTGTACCAGGTACAATATCGATACAGAATTCTATCTCTATGTCTGGTGGCAATCTTGGCAATTCTTTAGGAAAAACATCAGCAAAATCGCACACCACTGGCATCTTCTCAATTGCTCCCATGTCCACCTTCGTATCTCTGACCACAGCTAAATAGCCTTTACAACCTCTACTAAGCATCTTTCTAGTTGTGATAGCAGAAATAGGATTCTGAGGCATTGAACTCTTATCTCATCTGAATCGAAACTCTTCATCATTAGGGATTCTGAAAATCACTACCTTCTCTCGATAATCTAACGTGTCATAATGTCAAGTTAACCAGTCCATTCTTAATATCACTTCGAAATTGATTACATCCAACAATACTAAGTCTGTAAGCAACTCTCTACCTTCCACCAACACAGGACACGATGGAAAGAATATGTTTGTCTCCAGCTCATCACTAAGTGGAGTCGCTATAGACAAGGGAAATAATAATTTAGATGGTTGCCACTCCATCCTTGAAGCAAAGACAGGCGAAACAAAAGAGTGCGATGCACCAGGATCAAATAAAACTCTATCCTCAAAAAAATACACTGAGAGAGTACCTGCTACCACCGCATTGGATGCCTGAGCATCCTGAGGAGTCAGAGTGAACACCCTTGCCTATCCATGGCTAGCCTGCTGAGAACTGGAAAGCTGTGTGAATCTTTTACCACTCGGTCTACCCCTATGTCTGCCTCCTGAACCTCGACCCTGTTGGCCCACATTCTAAGTCGGCCTCTGTTGAGGGTACATAGGTGCCTGGTAGGGCTGATGCACCTGCTGAAATGGCTGAGCAACTGAAGATAAAGATCCTTGGGCATAAGAAGACTAATACCCGGTGTTAGGACAAGCTCTGGCAAGATGTCCAATCTACCCACACCTGAAGTAGGCTCCAGTCAGCAAATGACACGACCCCTGATGTACACGGCCACAAGTAGGGCATGTACTAGGCCCGAGCCTGTAGTACCATACCAGAGCTTTTATTGCCACTACCATTACTGGCTCTAAGTCCGAATCTCAGAGGCTTACTACTTTGTCTTCTGTGTCTACCACTCTTATGCACCCAGTTACCTCGATGGCCCTGCTGTGAAGTACCCGCAGTATGAATACCATCACTGCCCATCTGAAATATAGGCTGTTGAATCCCCTGTGTCATCACTATTCCACTACTGCTGCCCATATAAGGGTCAGGAATGGTGCTATGCATAATATGGCGTCTCTCTAGCTGTCGAGCCTCCTCAATAACACTGTCTAACCCCGGTCTCCAATTCGGATACTGATGTAGGCTGCACCTAAACTTATCACAAATAACTCTACTGCTCTCCTGTCATCCTGCATTACATCTAGTGCATGATGACCCAGTCTGAGGAACTCATGGGTGTACTCTGCAACTGACCGATCACCCTTACTTATATGCAGTAGCTACCATTTGTAGTTATCTCTCATTGATGCTTGACAAAAGTACCTCAGAAACTGCTCCTTAAATTCCAACCAAGTCATCGTAGTCATACGTGGCTGAATGGACAGCATGAACCAGTCATGAGCTGCGACTTAAACAGATAACTCTATAACCATAATCTGCTGGTAGTCTGTGTACCTTGTCCGAGTTCTGGCCTCAATAGTGTTAAGGAAATCCAATGCATCTCCTGTGCCATCAAAAGAAACTCTTCCCACTTTGGAATACAGTAACACTACATCTGCATCGGACATCCCCTGATTCCTTTACTATAACATCTGCTGAACTAAAGGCATGGCTTGGTTCAGAGCTACCAAGCCTTGGTTGATGCCTACCATTCCAGCTGCAAAAGCTACAGGATCAGCCTCAAGAACTCCTTATCCTACATGCTGCTCTTGTTCTTGCATCTGAGCTGCTTCTGCTCAAGGTCTACCCCTACCTCTACGTTGAGGAGAAGGGGGAAGAACTTCATCCTGTACAGATTGCTCATCATCATTAGCTGCTTTAGTAGTAGGAGCATTCCGTGCTCTCCTTCTCATTCTGAAAAGACAAAACCAAACGAAATTCAAGCACAACAAGGAACGGACATAAACACGAAAACATAGAAACAACGATGACAACAATCGACATTTTTCAACCTAATTACGACAGTAGTTGAAGAAAGACATAACTCAAAGATCATTGGAGCCAAAAATAAAACATGGGTTATGATACCAACTTTGTTATGACCTAAACCAAAGGTGCGTGACCGGCACTAGGGAATGGGGATACATAAAGTAACCGAAACCCATAGTAAGCCTTAGAAATTTTTTGCGAAATAAAACAATGCACTTAACAATAAAATTATAATAAATGCACTATACTAAAAGTATGAAACAATATTCTTCAAATACAACAGCATCTCAAGTCAGGTAAAATAAGAATACTAATAATACATACTCTTGAATTAATTACTACTGTTCTAGAATTCAGTTACACAATATGCAAATCAAATCAACGTACATAGTGCAGCCGGTAAGGAACGAACTAGGCCCAAAGTGTGAATACTAGCAAATTGACTGTGAGATCCTAAAAAAAAATAAGTTGAGGGGAATTAGACCTCACTAAGTGAATCAATTTTATAAAATGCATGTTGGTTTTAAAACCATTTGTTAAAACCCTTTTTAAAATAAAATAGAATAAAAGAGTTATAATTATTAAAATCATTTACTTTTCTCGATAATATTATATAAAATCTCTTTAAAACTTCTTAAATCAATTTAATATGAAATCGACGTACAAAAATATATAAAATAATTATTCTAGTGGAAAACCTGGTAGAACACCTAAACCACTATTCTAATAGTCTTTCGGCTCTCTTTAATCCAAGTGATTACCGTCTTGAGAGCAAGCTCAACCGAGTTACTGCCACAGTCGTTTCACTTATTCTATATTGATGTCCCGAGAGTAAGCTCAACCGAGTTTCATCCCTTTTTTCGGCTTAAGAGCACTAGCTCCACAGAGCTCTAGCCATTCACTCTTGCTCGAGAGTACACACTTCCTGGAGCCCAATTCACATTTTAAACATATACCGAGATCTTACCCATGCGCACGTGGTCCTAGTGACACCAACTAGGTAACGCGTTCTACCATTATCTCCAAATCAATTTGAATTATAAATAATTAAATGAAATGAATAAATCATTAAATAATGAATAAATAAATAAATAAACATAACAAAATAATTTTCCTTTAAACATGCTTTCAATTACTTTTCATAAATATAGAAGAAATGATCATGCATATGACAATATAAATATATTCATAAATCAATTATATAATCATTACTTTATCATTTTAATTACTTGAAAATATAATGAAAACAAGCGCAACACACATTTCCTAAAATTAACTCACAGGTTGAGCATGTCGGGCGACGCGTTCTCTGTTGCCCTAGTGCTACAGCTCGAGTCCCGGAGTTCTATAAAATAAATAATATTTTATTTAAAATATGCTCGTAAAATAAAATAAATAAATTTATGAAAATTCTTGGAATTATGAAAACTATAGGATTGATGAAACTGACTTGACCAAAGACACAACTCAACTAAAATTAGAAATTCGACACAGGCTGATGTCACGTTTTACGAGAAATCTACCAAAAATTTGGTAGGATCTCCTCTGTAAAATGGACATCTCTCTACTAAAAGTAGAGCCATTCCTGCACGAAAACACACTTCGAATATTCTCACAATACCAAATCTCAGGTTGGGGCCCCCGAACTACACTAAATGCCCAACCGAGAACCAATTTCACAGCAACCAATAAAATAATAAAATTTTCAATAAATCACCAAAAATCATAAAATCTCATTCAAATACCACAAATTAATTTATTTCCATAATGAAACATAAAACATATTTATTTTCAAATAAATAGTAAAATTCTAGTTTATACTTAAATTTTTGTCAATAAACATACATAATTCAAATCGTACAATGAAATTAACATTAATTGCAAATAACCCTTTAAATTACTTAAATACATTATTATGTTTTGGATCATTTTTGAATAATAAATAGTATTAAAATAATTTTTATGAATTATTTTCTATTTTTAGCTAATTATTAGTAAATTTCAAAAAAATATAAATAATTTTATCTATTATTTTTAAGCTTAAATGTGTTTTTGGTTATTTTTATTATATATTTTA
>CATIWM010060698.1:0-26700 GCA_949671775.1 Mallotus repandus
CATCCATAATCATAAACACAAAAAATAAATAAGGATTAGTAACTAAAAAGATAAAAATAAAAATTAAATCAGATCAAATCAAAATTAAATAGAATAAAAATAATCAAATAAAATAAGAAGAGAAAGGAGTAGAAAAAGAACTAATTAGATGGATGCAGTATTGATTAGCTCCTCAGAGGCTTTGTTTGATTCACCGTTTGAATAGATCTGCTATATTGATGTTCTCAGTACCAAGCTTTGATTGCTTTTTTTCAAAACAACTGTAGAATCTCAAATTTTTGAAAGAAAGAAGATTTATTTTTTTTAAGAAGAAGGGACTCTCCCCAAAATTTTTCCAGAAAAAAAAAATTCTTTTTTTCTTCCTCTTTTTTTCGTGCTTTTCCTCTCTTTTTTTTGTTCCTTTCTTTTTTTCTCCTCTTTTTTCTTCTGCGTCTCTCCTTTTATTTTCCGTCAGATTAACACCCACACTTTCATATCATCCCAAACGATAAAGACCTTATCTTTATCGTCAGGGATGATAAGATTTTAATTTATTTATAGATAAAAATTAGGATAAAATTTTATTTATTTTTTTGAAACTAATTTTTAACCAATCAAAATTTAAATAAAAAATTTAAAAATTTTAAAAAAATATCGGAGTCTGGTCGGAAGAGTAGAATTCCGACCGGAATTGTAGATTCTCGATTAGAATTCTGGATTTCCGGTCAGAAATATGGATTTTCGGTCAGAAATCTGGATTTTCGATCGGAATTCTGGATTTTCGGTCGGAAATCCATTCTTCCTTTTTTAAAAATATTTAATTACAAAAAGACCCTTGAAGAAAAAGAAACTTTTCAATTTAGCCCGTAAAAAATGCAATCAAGCCTTGGGATCTAAAATTCAAATACTAGAGACCTATTTGCAACAAATTTTCATCATCTGAGTCCTCTTTCGCATCCATACTCTAGTCATCCCGAAATTGGGTGCTTACACATGACATTTGCTAACCACTCTAGATAGTCTACCAACTCTAGGAATTTAGCCTCGATCTGCTTTTTGA
Organism: Mallotus repandus; assembly: GCA_949671775.1. Classification (NCBI taxonomy): domain Eukaryota; kingdom Viridiplantae; phylum Streptophyta; class Magnoliopsida; order Malpighiales; family Euphorbiaceae; genus Mallotus; species Mallotus repandus. Next base: position 1,040 of record CATIWM010060698.1, read on the forward strand.
TGTATTCTCTTACTAGTTGGGCCCATTCTGGTCTGAGTCTTCTAAGCTTCTACTTTACTGGTTTACACGCTTTTGTAATGGGAATGTAATGTTGAGCGATGTCTCTGTCAATGCTGGGCTTGTCTTCATGTGTCGAAGTAAATACTTTTAAATATTTTATTAATATTTTTTCAATTTCTCTCCTCTCTTCAGAGGTAACATCTTTTGAAATATGCAAAATGTGTGGTTCATTTTCTATGCCAATGTTAAATGGTTTAGTGCATATAGAATGAATGTCAAATATGCAAGTGTTTTTATCAATGCAATGTACACTCCCATTAGAAAAGACATCGAACAAGGAAGCAAAATTTGATTTCATTGCATTAAATTTAGAGTTCATTACATCTTCAGTTTCGGATAAAGGAAAAGTACAAAGATCATCTCAAGTATCTTCAAACAGAATGTCATCCATGCTTGATTCGAGGATGGCAACAACTTCCTCATAGTTGAGGGTCTTAGTCTCGGATTCTAATCTCAGATTCTTCATCACCTCATCAATATCCATCTCAGTGATACCTTCTGGTGGGCATTTTCCCTGAGTAGAGTCAATAACATCTTTGAAGATTTCAAAGCCAGCTTTCTCAACCCTTTCTTTTTCCCACTTCTTTGTCTATCCCTGGTAGACCTCAGTTGAGCCTTTTGGAATAAAAGAGGTGGACTTCTTAGTTCCAGTGTCCTTCTCAGGATCATACCCTAAGCCATATCTACTGGTTTGTCCTAAAAAATTAGGGAATTCTGTGATCCCAGTGTACCTTCCACCCAGTCCAGTTTTGGGCAGGTATGGCATCTTTTTCATCATTGATGCAACCTTTGGGTCGACCCAATCCTCACGGATTATAAAGATCTTGAAGCCTGGTGGCACTATGTTCAAGCAAGCGATAATGTTGTTGTTTTAGCTGGAATGGTGACAACTTTGTCTTTGAGTGGGAATTTGATCTTCTAGTCTACGGTAGAAGGTATGCCTCCTAGCCGATGGAACCGGGGCCTCCCCAATAGTAGGGCAAAGGTTAGAGGGATGTCTAGGATAATGAACTCTACTACTGATTCAATATCCCCTATAGTAACTACTGCTTTAAAAGTCCCTACAACTGGCTTCTTAGAGTTATTATAGGCTCGGATAATCATATTAGATTCCGCTAGGTCTTCAACATTCATTCCTAATTTGTGTAACAGCCTTAGGGGGCAAGCATTGATGGCATATCCATCATCCACTATAACACATGAGGTCTTCTTAGATCTGACTAATGCCTGTATGAACAGAGGATGATTATGGACCCTTCCTTTAGGGGGTAGATCTTCATCTGAGAAGGTGATTACATTAGCAGGGGCTTTCATAAGAGAAGTTGTCATTTCATAGGGTGAAGCATCAGTGGTGATCTTTGCATCATTAAGAGCCCTAACTAGAGCATCTCTGTGTTTCTTAGAGACCATGAGCAAATCCTAAATGTTGGCTTGTGCTTGAGTTTTCTTAAGCTGCTTAAGAACCAGATCATCTTCTTCCTTAGTCAGAGCCATATCACTTGAAATTTCTTTCCCCTTTGAGACAGCTTTTTCCTTTTCAGGAGGTTGATAGACTCTTCCATTGTGAGTTACGTGATTAATTGAGGGTAGAGGCTTTTTAGGTATATGCTTCTTGCTGTATAGTGTCTCTTGATTGGTTGCTTTTACACTATTGCCCTTATGCCAGATGATGATCTTAGAGTTATCAGGTTCTTGGGTATCTGTGCCTTTTTTAACTTCTTCATCAGAGTCATACCAGATGTCGATTATCATGACTTATAGGTTTTGAGACTGGAGAGTTACAATCATTCTGTCTTCTTCATCAAATTCTTCTCCCCATTCTAAGGGCACTATTCCTCTAAAAGGACATGAGCTGTTGAAGGTGCACTGTACTTGACTTTGTAGTTGAATTTTCCAAATGGCTGGCCCATTAGATCCCACACTTCAGGTTTTTCTTGCTCAACTTTGAGGCTTTCATCTACTTCATACAGATAAGGGCAGTCAATCACTTCATCATTCATGGGAAAGGCTACATCTCTAGCTCTCCATTGTATCAGCAAGTGGGGCGCGGATGCTTAGGGCATTGAAATATATTCAAATGCGAAAGGGTCCCATTCATCCTCACCGGATTCATAACAATCAAGGATCATACTTAAGAGTTCATCTTTTGAGATCATTAGAAATTCTTTTTTTGCTCTAGCCTCTTATTCTTTAAGAGTTTTCTGAATGGCTTGGATTGATTGTTAACCATTGGTTTGGGGTACGCCGGATGAGATTGTGTTGATTGTTGGTGGAGGCATGGATCGTTAATTTAAAAGGGGGTTGGTTTTAACATTGGGTCATTGTTCAGGATCATCAATCTTTCTTGAGTTAATGAGGTCTTGGATTGCATTTTTGAGAGTTCTGCAAGTGTCAGTAGCATGGCCGGGCATTTGGTGAAAGTGGTAGAATAGTATCTAGTCAATCTGAGGAGGTAAATGATTTGGTAGTGGTTGTGGTTCTCTTGATTGTAAGAGGTTCTTTTGTTAGAGTCTTTGGAAGACATTAGATAATTGGAGGTTGAAGTTTGAAAACCTTATAGGTGGTTTGTTGATGACATTAATAGATGGTGGATTGAAAGTGTTTGGTTCAACTTTGTTTATCTCGACGGTTCTGGTGAAGGTGTTTTGGTTTTGGGTGTTGGTTTGAGTGTTTCAACGGAAAGTGTTTCAACGGAAAGTGTTTCTGGGTTGTTGGGTTTCCTCATCTTCTATTCTGATTCTAGCTTGATGAAGTGCTCAGAAGTCAGGGTAGTGGGCAAAGATCATTTATTTCTTGAAATGGGGAAGTGATCCCTTGATTATAAATTTTATCTACTCATCCTCTAGAGGACTATTTCTCATCTTGACAGCTTTAGCTCACCATCTTGCAACATAATCAAAGAAAGATTCACCAGGCTTATGTTTTATAGTTTCTAGATATTTGTGAGTTATATCCAACTGAGTATTATATTCATACAACTTGATGAACTTCCGAGTTAAAAGCAACCAGTCACTCTTGATTTCATCCTCAAGGTCTAAGAACCATGCTCTTGGTCCCTCTTCTAGTGATGTGAAAAAGAATCGGGCAATATGTGATTCTGTAAGCTTTGTAGTAGCCATGAAGGTGGCGTATTGCCTCAGATGAACCCTCGAGTCCCAAGTTCCATCAAACTTGGCAAATTTTGGTAATTTGAAATCATCAAGAAGTGATTCATCTTTGAACAAAGCTAAATCAGTGAAGCTTTTGGACTCACGGGGACCCTTGTCCTTAAAGGCAACAAATGCTTCATTTATGGGAGTAGCAGCATAGTTTCCCTCTTGGGAGTTTCTGGTTTGAACATTAGTGGCTTTGATTTGGGCTTGGAGGATTTCTACTATGGTGCCATCAATAAGCAATTTTTGAATTCCCTATTTTAGTTTATCCTTGAATTGTTGACATAAAGTGTCTTCTGAATCACCCATATTGAGATCTTATTTACTGCACATTAGTGAGATAGAATAAACAAATGATGAATGATGCATGCATGGGATGTGCCTACAAAAGAATACGATTAGCATGTATGCATGACGTGCTCATGCATAGTCTAATTATGATGGATGCAGATGGCTACAAAAAGATATGGTTAGTATATGCTATCTATATGTATGTCATGTATGCATGATTATGTAAGAGATTGTTAGCTTTTCCTGCACAAGGAACAAACCAATCACAAACAAGTTCTCACTTCCAACCTTATCACTCCACGAGGTTATTGAATCTCTTTCCTAGGTGGGTTTTGACCCGATAGTCAGTAGGGGACTATGGTTCCGCTCTCAGACTAGGCTATTTTGATTTGTTTTGATGAGAATCAAGAGGTAAACTAAGGAACAATGCTCAAATGCACTTGAGGTAAGCAAATAATATCAATGTGAGGACTAGTCATTGGGTCATAAATGGCGTCTATAGTCCTTACACACCCGCGTGTGTAAGGCTTATAGTCAACAAGAGGGGTCTAGTTTCCTGTCCCTACTTCGATATTCGATATGTTTACCAAGAGGCATGAAAGTATTGTTCAGGAGTTTATGATTTTATTCTTTCAACACAAATGTCTGCAATCTAGTCTAACTCCTGACCCATTTATTTGATCTAATTAGGACAAATGGACAATGCTTATAGGTTTCATCATCGAAAGATGTCACTATTCACCAATTATCACAGCCTATTCATACTGAGGTGAATGATTCTTATCATTCCTTGCATATTAGGCTTATGCAAGGTAAACAAGGATCACACGGTCTAAGTGTGAGCAGTCCATAAGAATGGACGTAATGGTGTCAATCGATGATGGAAACTAGAAGTGTCATAGCATTTGTGACTGTCAGGTTAAACGGACAGCATTAGGGCTAACATGTAAAGCTTGGTGGAATCCTAGTGGAGATTTTTATTGGTTTATTTACATGGGTTGAGTCAAAGGTATAAGGCTAAGGGGTCCTTTAGCGAGAATGTCCCCTCATGACTAGGGTTACAGACTCTGGTCAGTAAGTCTAGCATTCTTTTGATAACTTGTGTCGCCCCCCTTAAGGACTTAGGTCATAGACTCTGGTTAGATGAGTCTGGCAAAACCATGAGTAAAGGCTAAAGGTGACAAATCTGAATTGGTCACCCTATGACTCATGTGGAACCATGGTGGATCACTTTTCGTCATTGTGAGTTGATAGGGACCAAGGGTGCACGTGTGATTGTGTAGTGCAAATGCAATAGTGGAGGTCCCCATATGATTGAGTATTAAGTAATGAGAAATAGTCATTTTTGAATTGATCTCTCTAACCAGAGTCCCAGTGGAGTCACCACTGTGAGCGACCGTACGGAGGATTCCGAGGGACATGGTAACTTTGCCGAATGGGACATCCATTCTGTTTACGGGACAGGGACAAATGTTCTCAAGAGGATGCAAGATGCTTTTTTGTTTAGAGTCCCCACTTGGTTTTTAGAAAACTAGGAAAAGATGAAAGGGACGGCATTATGTCACTCAACGAATATTGTCCCTAGCAGAGATTCTGAGCCCGGTAGATCTTATCTACTTTTTGACTATTTCTCATTTTAATACTCAATATGTGGCTATCGTAGCACCCTAGTTTTGGTAATAACAGTTGATATATATGCATTCACACAAGCATATTGATAATAACGGAAAGGATGAGAAATTAAACATAATTATTTATAAGGCTTTCCTAGTAAATACATATGAAAGAGACAAAGTGCGGAGATGTAAATCTAGTCCTAATCTAGAATACACCTGTAAAACAAAGGTTAACACAACTATGTGCAATTCCATCTATTCATTCACTTGGATAGAATATGAGCATAATGAAGATAATTGATGCATCATGAATGATTAAACAGATGCATGTAGTTTCTAAACAGTAAATAATGATGATTGCATCATTGGACAGCGATATCAAAGCCCTAGCTTAGATAAGGAGCTTTTGTATTTATCAAATGCATATTGATGCAAAATGATAGTTAATTATTAGTAAAACAAAGCAGAGATTATTCAATCAATATGCAAATTGCCAGTCTCATCACACAATCACAACAATTTCTCAACTGCTGGCAGTGATAAAATAAAATGCAAGATAGTAAATAAACATGCAAAAATGATTATTTGGTCCTCAGATTTGACTGAGCTTGTTTAGTGTTTTTAAAGCTTTAGCTTCGATAGGTTTTCAAGATTTTCCTCATTGAGAGGTTGAAAATGACATGTGTAATGCAAATTCGTATACCTTTGAAGCGTGCTTTAACAAAGATGAGGGTGGGTTTGGTGTAAAAGTGGTCTAAAAATCCTATAAAAAATGTAGAAGGTAGGCTAAAAGTGTTTGGATTGGGGCTCCTAAGCCTTCAATTCGATAGCGTTTCAGTGTGTGCATGTTTTCTGGCTCTTGCAGCTTTTCTTTTCTGTGGCTCTTGCCTTGGCTCTAGCTATTGCTTTGTAGGCTCTTGCCTTGTCAAAATAGGATGTAGAGACCTCTATTTATAGGGAACTGTGCTAAAAAAAGTGTGAAAAATAGGGAAAAAGTGCTTGATCACGCCTTTGGGACACGTGATGACACCCTTGGAATATGTGATCATGCCCTGGGACACGTGATCACGACCTTGGGGCGCATGATCACGTGCTCTTGAATGAGTCACGCGGCCTTCCCGGGCTCCAATTGTGTTATTTCAGGGGTGTTTTTAGGGGTTTTTGGACATTTCAAATGCATTTTTGAGGTTCATTTTCTAAAAAATTGTCTTCCATTTTCACACGTGAGCAAAATGTGTTCGTGTGTGATCACGCGCTACAAATCTGCTCGTGCACTACTTCTTGGGGTTACGAGTGCTATTTCGGGGTCATTTTTGAAAGTTTTGATAGCTTATAGACATGTTTTTGATGTTCGTTTTTTCAAAATCAACTTCTGATTTTCATGAAGTTGTACTCCGATCTTATGAGTCGAACACCGGTCTGATGACTTGCTTGTTTTAAGCAACGTTTGCTTGAAACGAATGACTTACCACTCTAATAATTCATAGTTCATGAAATTGGGGTGCAACTTAATGATTTGGAGGTTGATTTTACTCGGTTAAGGCTTTTTCAAATTCTCGACATGCTTCTGAGGCGATACAAATGAACAGACATTTATCATATTCGGAGAGATATTTTCATCACTGGACCTGTTTGAGGACAGTCAAAATTCAATGTATGACAGTAGTGTTTTTCTAGTAGCAGTGTTGACAATTTAGGCACCTTATTAAAATAACATAAGGTTCAAGTAAGACAAGGTGACAATTTGCAGATCCATTATGATAACATGCACATTAATTATGATCTCATTCCCATGCATATCTAATGTTGATTCGATAGCAAGTAATGACGGTCCATGTATGTGCATTTGTGAAAAGAACATGTCTGAACATGTCTCAAATTTGATGGAAAACATAGAGCCTAGCTCATATATAGCCATATACCATCTGTTTCATCAACATGCTACAGCAGACTTTCAAGCCACTAACCCAAATTATAAGAAATATATAACTGACTCTAAGTAGCAAAAATCCCAAACACAAATTACTAATATATACAAATAAAAGATTAATGTGTCATAAAGATGAACATTCCCTAAGCAAAAAGTGAAGGTTTAATTTAGGGCGGTTAAAGGAACTTTGTTTTGTAAAATCAAGGGATATAAATTTCAGAATTTGTTAGTTAAGGTCAACAGAAAATCCATAAATTTTTACTTTATTATGCTATAGCGTTAGATGGTCAAATATCAATCAATAACATACACAAAATAGAACCAACATTGGCATCCTGTTCGAAATAAATGGCCAAAAATGCAATGAGGTAAACTAATTAATTTATCATAAAGCCTATCGGCTAAGAAGTTAAGCCATAGGAAAAGTAAATTTATTAAATAAAAGTAAAGTTATGATCTTTTATGCTCCATATTCATACCATGATGTTTTATCATATCTCTATTGTCATTTATAGAATTGAATGAGATAAATGTGCAAATATAACAATTAGTGAAGGAGGTGAGCATACAACATTTCAAACCCAAAAACCCAAATGCAAATTGATGACTATGAACTAACCCAAATGACAAGAACACAGAGCTACAACCAACTAAAGACAAATTCCTTTATTCATCAACATATGAAATTTTGATTAATTTTTTACCCAAAAATATGACCTTGGAACAACATCAGAACATCAATTAAAGAATCACATATTATAATAAAGCCAGACTTCCATCTCAACTAAATTAAGGTAATCCAAAAGAGTAACCTTCAATAACCAATTCAGCTTGGATGAAAAATACCGAATTCTCAAAAATTAATGCATAGACATAATTCACAATTAAGAAAAAACCAACCCAGATAACAAAATTGATTTAATAATCATTAAATTTACATACCTTGATAGTACACGCTTGTTGAAAAGTAAGAGAGACTTAAGCAAAGGTTTGTTCATTAACAAAAATACCTTTCTTAATGAGCGTTTTCAGAGGGGAATCAAGAGTTGAAGCCATCTCAGTTAAATTAAGTATAGCTCCTTTACAAATTTACCCTTATGCTAAAACTAACCATTTTATTGATTGTATAGTAGCATCTGGCTTTACTATTTCACAGTTTCCTCTGCAGAGTCCCCTCTTAACAGCACCAACAGCTCCAGTCGATGCCTCCACTGCTGAAACCATTGGTTCTAACTAAAAAACACAGCATTTTGAGGTTATTTTATTTTCAAATCATTAACTAATTCCATTTGCTACTATTTGATGAGATCAGTTCTTTTCTTTTTTAAATGTTGTAGGAATGGTAAAAGGTCTGATATGGGCAACAATAGAAGATTTGGCGAGGAACATAGGACGTCTGTTGTGTCTATATCAGTAGCCTGAACACTCCAAGTTTGCCTCTGAATTTTCCAAGTTTGCCTCTGAATTTGGCTGGTAGACTGGCAAAGAAAGCTGACGTTTGAGCCATATTAATGGTTGTACCAGAGCAGAGATTGGTTTATAACATAGATGACCTCATTGACACTGCCGAATATGCTCTCTCTGTACTGAGAAAAGGTGAAATCAATAAACACATCAAATAATAATTAAATAAATTGATTTATTGTAGCTTTTGAGGGATGTGCTTTAATGGATGAATGAATGTTAAAAAAATAACCATTTTCAAAGCTTAATTCAAATCAAAAGTATTGTTTTCTTTTTTGAAGTTGTAATTTGAATGTGATTTTGGCTTGGAATAACACTATCACTGATACCATTGATAATGGAAAATAGCATCCATTGACAATTGCACTCCTTCCTTCTGCATCATATATGCTTATAGAGCACCACTAGACATCACAAATTCTTATAATTACATTGAGTTACATAGAATCTATTGTTAATATTTTAATGAAGGGATAATGAAACCATATTGGAAGTCGTAAAATTTTCTTATAATTTTACAATTGAGTCCTAAATATATATATATATATATATATATATTAAATCGAGTCCTATAAGCTTAAAAAGTATTAAATGTTAGTCTTGAACCATTAAAACAAGGCTTAATACATTCGCAGCCCCCTGAACTTGGCAATTTTTGCCACTTTGACATCCATACTTATACTTTTGCCATTTAGACACCTTAACTCGCCAAAAAAGTGATTTATAAACTATTTTTTGCTGATATGGTAGAAGCACGCAATTAAACAAGAATGAGCACGAGAAATGAAAAAATTTGACGATGCTCAGTGTACAACGACACTTTTTTTTTTTTTACATTAGAGGGGATGGAAAAAACCAAGGCTGATGATTACATAAACCATGGCACTCTTCATTATCCTGAAGGAGGATATCTCTAACTTCATCTTGAGAGATTTGTAAGTGTTGGCGGCCTAACTAGATGTTGAAAGCAATTTTGGATAAGGCATCAGCGCAGTTGTTGGCCTCCTTGTAGACGTGTTGCGGCTGCACTTGCCACTACTTTTGTAGCAGTTTCTGAATTTCATAAATGAGCACTAAGTGTCTCACAGGACTAGGTTTCTTGTTAGTTAAAACTTGAACAAGAACTTGGTTATCTTTTTCCATGATGATGCACTTCAGACCGAGGTTCCATGCCAATTGAAGACCATGGATTACTGCTTAAGCTTCAACAACAAAAATGTTATAACAGCCCAGATTGGCTTTATTGTTCCGAATTAAACCTCCAGTGGTTGCATGGCTGAAGCTTGAAGACACAGCTCCGTCTGTGTTTAGCTTGACCTAACCTTCATTAAGAGCTTTCCATTTTTTAGATTGATCTACCCAATCCTTTCTCCTCCTTCTTGGGTTGTCAAGAGTTATTAAGGTTGTTCCAAAAGCTTTAGCCTGAGTCAACATACCTGCAAAAAGAGAAGGGTGATCAGTAAAATTTAGGTCAAAAGGCATCTTGTTTCTTACCTTCTAAAGGTTCCAAAGATTAAGGGTCATCTTGTGTCTGAGCTAATGTTGAGGCCATTTATGAGATATATATGTATATCTCTGTGTGTGTGTGTATGTTTTGATGCAAAATAAAGTATAAGCAAATAATCTAAAAAAATTGATTTTAGAATAGCAATAAATTCATAAAATTTTATACCGTGTCATTCAAATTCGACTTACTATTACTAAAAAATATCCTGAACCGGACTCCTTTAGCTCTTAGAAATTAGCAAGCAAGAAGTTAAGCACTAAGCACACAAAACTCTCTCAGGCCATTTCATAAACAGGTAGCGTACATCCTCAATAAAAATTCACCGATGTTGGCTGGATCGCCATTGCGATCCCTTCTCAATTCCCTAACCACAATTCAACCCCTAACAACCACAAATCAATATCAGTCCTTAGTTCTCCTTCCAGTTTCCCTACTTTCTTCCCAATTTTCCTCAAAGTAGCGACAACAATACAATGACAAAAATGATTAAAATAACATCATATCACTCTTTAACCGAGACCCAACCAGTCCACCTCGCCTCTTTGCTGTCCAACCCAGACTTCGACTCGATACTTTCCTCCAAGGAAAACTCAATGAAGCTCTTTGGCTTGCTAACTCTCTTGAAGAACAGCGTGATGGTTATTTTGCTACTGAATTCTTCAATAAAGCATTGCCTCCTCACATTATTGTTTAAAATACAATCCATCATTCATCTCGAGCTCGCGCAGGTCTACTACGTAAGGAGAAAAAGGTGACCATTGGAGAAGATGACAATGAGAGGCAGAGAAGGAGAGAGAAGGTCGATTAATTTTTTTAATAGAGAGTGATAAAATTTTGAGGGTTTCTAGTTTTAGGGAAACTTGATTTCAATTTTCTTCATTATTATTGTTACAGTTGGAATTGTTAAGTGGCTTTGTTATATGGTTTTGGTTTTATTACGTGACATCATTGTCAGTGCAATGAATAACACGCGCTTTATTTGTTGTATTACTATCTAGAAAGTGGGTTACAAAAAACGTTTTTGGTGAGTTAAGGTGTCTAAATGACAAAATTGTAAGTATAAGTGTCAAAGTGACAAAAAAATGCCAAGTTCAGGGGGCTGCGTATGTATTAAGCCTTAAAAAAATCAAACTTGATGATGTGTTCATTTTACCTAATTGATTTATGACATGTGCGCAGATAAGTCACACCTATTTTTCCACTTAAACAGCCATGCCATGTTGCTTTCCAACTCATCTTTCCACCACCAAAATAAAAAAAATACAATAATAAAAAAAAACCCTAACTCCATAATCTTCCTCTCTTCCTCCTCTTCCACAACCACAACCTCAAAACCACGACCGTTGTTGTTCATTAAAAATAAAATTACATTCTTGGTGTCTCAACTTTTTAATTTTTGCTATTTTAGTGTCTCAACTTTTTTTTATTTTTTTGCAATCAAGTTGTTGAACTTTAAAATTCACTACTAATTTGGTGTTTTTGGTCGGATTGCCCTTTTTGGAATGCCAAACTAGGCAGAATTGGGTCCCACTTCTTGCTTCATCCCCCGCCATGTTAAAAGACAAGTGTTCCCTTAACATTATGAATTAACATCGTTTCAGATGGCTCCTTGGCGATGTTGTTGTTGGCTCTATTGCTAACATCCTCTCCGACGCTGCTAAACTTTGCTCAAAACTGAATGAATAAGACTGTTTCAACAAGAAATTATGGTCGTTGAATCTATCCTTATAGTGACTATAATTACTATTGTTGTTTCTTCTCGGTGAAGCTTCTTCACTGCATAAAGTAATCTTTGATACTGTAGTGCTTGCTTGAGGTGGTAGGGCTGTAGCTAGAGGGAGCAGAGTTTGAATTGTATTCACTTGCTGTTACATCTATATCCGACCTTGAAATGAAAATGCTATATTGACGAGTGGGAGAGATAACATGCACAACTTATTTGATATAAGATCTTTGGAGGTTTGGGACATTCAGAGTAACTAGGAACAGAGTGGCATCTAATTAGAGTCACTCTTATATTAGTCCTAATGATAACTATGTTGCTGTTGGATCAGTTGATAGATCTATATACATTTATTCAGTAGAGAATGGTAAAATAGTGAGCACCTTGAAGGAACTCACATCTTCTATATTTTGTTGTTCTTGGAGTGGTATTGGCAACAATTAGCCACTGTTAACAAGAATGGAATTATTTAAACCTCGACCTGATGATTTGCTTATTTCTGCTCACGTAAACACGACAAATTGTTAACTGCGACCTTGGTTACATTTCTCTACAAATTTTTTATGATTGGTTTTCAACAAGTTTATGGAATGCTAGTAGTCTTGATCCCATATTGTCCCACCACTACAATACAGTTTAGTTAGTGATTGCTGATGGAAATAGAAGGTTTACCATTATTAAAGAAATATTATGCTCAACTGAGAAACTTTGAACATATTAGTTGCTTATGAGTATGGAAAGAATGTGATGAAAGTTGTATGATGTGATCTTTGAAGCACATTGCTTAACCATATTTCGACGTCCTTGCATGAGATAGGTATGATGTATGCATTCATTGAAATATTAGAAACCTACAAGCTGTTGTTGTTAGGCTAAACCTGCAAGTTGTTGACATTATTCCAATTCATATATATCTTAATCACTAAGTGCTATCAGCAAAGATCAACAAGCAGTAACTTATACTTTTTGTATTTTGATTTGCTTGTCATGATCTATTGGTAGTTTTTGATGTGCAGCTGATATGTATGGTAAATAATCTTTTAAATTCAAAGCATTAAAATATTACATAGTTATTACGTAGTTAAACGTGAAGAACAAATAATTAACTAGTTATGATCAAAATGAATCATTTTTATTTTAGGACACAATGTCTCTTGTTCCAGAGTGATAGTGGTTGCCATAGATGTACCAAAGTTAGAAAACTCTTATTAATTGGCATAAAAAAAATAACATCTCATATTAGAATCTTTTTGACTGCCAAATGCTGTATGCATTACAGAAGAAATAAGGTTCACTTCCGATGATGGTGGTGATGATGATAATTATAGCCTATAACAAAATTTTATTTTATAGAAGGAGCTTTTTGTTTATACGTAACAGCTCAAAGAACTGCTTCCATGATCCATATCCTTTTTTGCTTCAACTTAAACCCATCAATAAACCCTTCATTTTTATATAAGGAACTGCTTGGGTGTGTGTGTGTGTGTGTATAACACTAAGCAAATGGACAAGCCTTACAAGTTGAAGTTGAATAGGTTTGTAGATATGATTAACCATAAATTTAGGAGCACTTATGATGGCTCAAAGGTTAAACATCATTAAATGTTTCGTGGGGCATGAGGAAATGGAACCCTCATGTATGAAAAAGTAGATAACATTCCACCATCTGTTGGTTGGAGAAAGAAAGGTGTTGTCACCCCCGTTAAAGACCAGGGCCAATGTGGTAAGGCTTAATTATTTTTCACTGCCTATGCTGATTGGCTATGCTCATAGTATAAAAGCGCTTGTTTTGATTGCTTGTGAATTGATTATTGTTATTTTGGATGTGGCATACATGTTGTTGTTGAGCATTTTCAACTATAGTAGTAGTTGAGGGTATAAACCAAATCAGGACAAACAAGCTAGTGTCTTCGTATGAACAAGAGTTAGTGAATTGTGACACTGATCAAAATGATGGATATAATGTAGGGTTGATGCCTTAATGAAGTATGCATCTGAGTTCTTTTCACAATCAAGTCTCCTTCTCCTTCTCCTTCTCTATTGTCGTCGCTGCAATGGATAATGTAGGGTTGATGCCTTAATGAAGTATGCATCTGAGTTCTTTTCACAATCAAGTCTCCTTCTCCTTCTCCTTCTCTATTGCTGTCGCTGCAATGGGCCCATTGCAGCGACAACAATAGAGAAGGAGAAGGAGAATTGATTGTACATAATTCAATTTGATTGAATTCTTACATTTTGAGACTTTTAGAAGAGGTGGGTTATGAATGTTTAGTTATGTCAAGGATGAACTTCCTTTGATGTTTACATGTCTGCATGTCTACTTTAATTTATATTTTATGTGTGTGTATATATATATATATATATATTGATACATTCTCATAAATAGTATGTTCTCTAATATATATATATATTTATATATAATGGAGTTTAGCTTATATAGTAAAAATAGGAACAAATAGCAGTATGTTTATTATTGTTATGATTATAGCAATTTACTATAGCTAAGAGTTTTATTTTGGAAATTTAGTTATTTATCCCAACAAGTTTATTCTACATTTAGCTTCAGTAAATATTCAGCAATTATATGATTTTTATTCTTATTATTTTACATGATGATAGTAATAAATGATAGCAAGTATATTTTATATGTAGCATCGATTTATATGAATTATTTAGTTCATAATAAAATCTATACACTTATGGTATATATCCCTTAGATTACACCATGATGACTGGTGTCTTATTTCAGCATTATATTATATATATTATCTCAGCAATATTACTCAGCAACTAGCTTGGGGATAGTGCTTGGTTGTACATATAGCCTTGGGGGCATACAACCGGATGGTTAGCCCTTGGGTGGCAACTCTATGCATGCGTATGACCGACAATATACACTTGGGCTACTCAGCATCATCATGCGCCTAATGTATCAGCAATTCAGTATAATCGTTAGGATATGTATTTAATGAGTGTATGGAATGATTTATATTGATTGTCCTTTCAGCTTGATTTAGCAAATATGTTAATTACAGCTTACGTTTTTAAAAATTAGCAAATGATATTAATCATATTTTATTACTACTTCCATATGTTGATTATATATATATATATATATATATATATATATATATAAGCAACTTTGAAATTATTACTATTACGGCAATATCAGCATTACAAATTTATTAAGAGAAAAATAGCATTTGTTCCCGCTTTGTTATATCTTTATCCACTCACTGAGTATTTTTATACTCACCCCTCACTTTTAATTTTTCTCAAATCCTTTGGAGCATCAGCAGTAGTCCTATAGTAGGTTCATCTCTTTGTTTGTTTGCTCTTTAATGCTTAGAAGAGGTCGAGCCAACAACTCAGTTATCTTATCCTTTTGGCATGTACTTAAGAAAGTTCTAAGCATTATTTATAAGTTTGTAGTATTGTGAACATTTGTAATTGCTACTTAGTGTGTAACCATTAAACTGAATTTTAGAGTATGTTACAGATTTTAAGGTTATAGCCTTATATATATAAATTATGTTTAATTCTTTTGTTGTGAGATTTTAATATAGAATTTTAGCAAGTTTTAGCCAACATTCAGCCAGTCACGCTCGCTCATCAACTAGCGGAGTGAGTGTGATACCTTTGTATTCACATAAATACAGGAGAAAAAGTAAATGAAGGTAGGTTAGCAAAAAACACCAAAACTTCTTTACCTTCTTCTCTACTTTGAATCTCCAACTAACTTGAGCGTTGGAGTGGCACCGCTGGCGACCACCTAACGTCTCTCTTCTCAGCCTTGCAAGACCGAACTCACTAGACGGTCTCCAACGACTTGTCATTAGGTACCATTGGTGCAATAAACCTTTTTGAAAATCTTTCCCTTTTTTTGTACGGGTCATGTTATTGTTTAAAGAGAATGAATTCATGATCAATTCACAATAGTGAAGAATCTATATATATATTAAATCCTGAGCTTTAAAGTTATTAAGCCAAAAATTTGACAAGTATCTATCTCATATTTGAGTATTCACTCTAAAATCTAATGCGTCAAATTCTTAAAAATCCTGATTTTTATTAAAAAGAAGATATTTATTACAGTTTTTTAGTATTATTTTTAACTAAAACACTATTATACATATTCTAATACTACTCAAATTCTAAAAGTTTTTATATAATAGTATTTTTTTTTTAATCTCAAATAGCTCAATCATTTTTTTAAAATCACTCAATCATATTTCTCCATTAAACATTTTTCTCTATTAATTGGGAAGGTGATGAAACCCAGATCTATGGCTAAGGATTTGAGTGGAGGTTCTTTGAGCTAATTTGTTCCCTTTTTTATATTTGGAATATTGAGAAAAAACTATTTTGTTTACCTTTTTCATTTAAATCATCTAATATGTGGTTTGGGATATTATTTACTGTTTTATTTTGTATTCTGTTTGCAAATGATAATCTTACGCGGATTCATCCAAATGTGAATTATATGCTGTTGATCTTGTGTTCTGTATGATTGATGTTTATGCTTTATACAAGTCTGCTCAAACTATTTGCATCTAGCTTTAATATTCTAGACAATAAATAATAGAAGGTAGAGTTTTTCTCTTTTGAGTTTCTTGTATGTTTGATATATTATGTTCAACATTCGTGGATTGGCATTATTTCATTAAGATTGCATCATTTGGATGATTTTGTTCAATGCTTGCTAATTGGCATTGTTGCTGTAAAGATTGTATGATTTGGAGGATTTTGTGCTTTATTCATTTGGTTTTTTTACCAAATGAGATATTCGATGAGTTAGATTAGCTACGAAGAACTTGGTGGTTATTTGATGATGGTTATTAGATTATATGGCAAAGCAAGCTCTTCACTTCTTTGTATTCAATGTCTCCCTATGTTATCCTCTACTACCCAAGTAGAACCATGCTTACAAATGGGAAAGACTCAACAAAAATACCATTAGTGCTGCAGTTCTGAGACTACTCCATCTGTGAATCCTCCTTTCTGCCTTCTTGTGGTTTGCCATTGTCATTATTTGCATAGAAATCTATATCCTTGCCCCATTTAGTTGGCTCTGAAGAGGCAAATGCCCATTTTGACCAATTTTCTCTGGCTCATATTCATGCAGGGTATCATCCACTGTAACATTTGCACGTGCAGCCACATTGGATGCATAAACTACATACTGCTCAAACTGATGGTTCAACTTTGCCTGAAGTTAAAAGAAGATTACAATATGAGAATCCAACAAAACATGCAACGACAACTAATTCAAGATTTTTAAATGGATAAAAAAACTATAGCAACCTAAATTAGACAAGCATTTTTGGACTATCCCTCATAATTGTGAATTAAAGAATCAATCATACTTACCAGACGAAAACAAGATATTAAATCAAAAAGATATTATATTTTGACAAATGTTTATCTTTATATTTGAATATTCATCCTAAAATTTGATGTGATAAATTCTTAAAAATTTTGATTTTTATTAAAAATAAAATATTTAATATAGTTTTCTAGTATTTTTTTTTAACTTAAATACTATTATATATATTCTAATAGTACTACAATTCTAAAAAAATTTATATAATACGGATTTTTTAATCTCAAATCACTCAATTATTTTTTTCTAAACCATTAGAAAATTTATTTTTAAAAATTTTCTTAACTAAAATACTATTATACATACTTCAATGGTAATTTAATAGTCTCAAAACAAATTCTATTATATTTAAAAATAATGGCAATAAAAATAAAAAAAAAAATAAAATTAATGTGATATATTTTATTTTTAATTTATTTAGTTACCTTTTTCTCTTTATAAAAATTTTTATTGTAAAGTACATTTGTGTTATTCAATATAAAACATTTTAATTATACTACATTTAAAATATTACTCTTCTTTTTCATTAGAAATTATGTCTTTTATTCTAATTAGAACATTCACCTTTTATTCAATTAAAAACACTTTTTTCTTTTTATTTAACGTATGTAAAAATGTGTAACTTATCAATTATTTTATATTTTTATTTTATTTCTCCGATTATTATTATTACTATACATATTTAAAAAATATACATATACTTTTAATAAAAATTATTAAATAAAATTTTTATAATAATTTTTTAAATTTTTATTTTATATTTAATTAATTTGTAGTTTTAAATTTATTAAAATTATTTAATAATTATATTAAAATGTGTATATTATTTAAAATCTGTGCAACGTACGGATTCATGACTAATTTATTTAAACGTGAAGAATTTATATATGAAAGCCACCCATGTAATGTAATGATATTTTTTTATTAAATATCATTTTCTCACTTACTAGTTCGGAAAATATACAAATAACGTTTCTCACTGACTAGTTTATAAAATATACGATAGCTTATAAAATAGAAACCCCTTATTTCCAAGGCATTTTCTCACTTACTAGTTTATTAAATATACAAACAACGTTTTATCCAATGCATTAATTTATTACAAAATTCCCATTAATATATGCTATTGGATACAGCTTGCAATTAATGTATATTAGCTGGCACATGTGATAAGTCCATATAACATGTGACTGAATTATTTAAATTTTAACTAATTGGTCTTTTTTGTTTTATTTAAAACCTTTATTGATGTAGATTCGTGTGATTTTCAATTAAAAAATCTCACACAGATCTTAACCAATAATTTAAATATTGACAGCCATATATGAGATGTATATTTATATATTTTTTTATCCATTCTTCTTTTTTCTATGATTCTAAGAGTTATGATATTTAAATGTTCATGTTTATTAATTTTAAATTAAAATATTAATTAATTAATAATTAAATTGTAATTAATTTATAAAATTGATCAAATTGTTAATATAATTCTTCTATGGAAAAAAAATACGAGAAGCTTCCTACATCAGATAAAGTTACACACGGCAAAACGTTAAACATGTTCATTTAGTTTTAGTTTATTTTTTTATTTAAAATAATTTCTTATACTTTTATTTATAATTTCTGCAAATTCTCTTTCTTAAATATAATAAATAATGTATATATTTAAATAATAGAATTTATATAATCATACACAAATTTTTTTTAAAATATAAATTTATAAATAATAAATATATTATAGTATATAATAAATATACTATTTGTATATTATATAAATATAAAATAATTAAAATACATAATAAAAAAATCATCCTAAATAATTAATCAAAACATAAAAAAATGACAATTTAAGTTCATTGCCATAATATGAATAAAAATATATACTGATATATAAAAAGTAAAACTAAAGATAGATTTTTTTTTTTTGTTACCACTTCATCTTTAATTGATTTCCCATAATATACATTTAACATATATATATATATATATATATATACCTCAGTGGAGAAATGGCTTTTTTGCCAATTTTATCTCACCCTATTTGTCAATAATTTGTCTACAAAGCGTAGTGTGGAAATAGAGAGTGGAATGTGATCTCATGCATGTTTATAGGGAGGCCAATCATGTAGCACATCATTTAGCAAATATTGCTGGAAATTTGTAGGTGGGTGCCATGTCTTCTCTCATCCTCCATGGAGCATAAGTACCTGGTTATTTAATGATAGGGATAAATATATTTCACTTTTGTTAGTTTGGTATTCAAATATTAATTTTTATAATAAAGTGTTTTAATTTCTAAATTTTTTTTAAAATGGCGTTTCTAATAGATTTTATAAGTTAAAGTATTAGTGTGTCTTGCATCAAACATTAAATTGACTTAAATGTCTTTTTATATTAGATTCATTTTTTATTTTTAATTTACAAGATTTATCTTTTACTTATATGTATATTAAATTTAAAAAGAAAAATATTTTAAATATTATTAAAATAATTATAATAAATAAAATAAAATATTTAATTTATTTTTAAATTTACGTAAAATAGTGAAAAATACAATTTAACTAAAATAAAAATATAAATAAAATTTTGACTTATTATAATTAAAACACACATTATATCCGGAAAACTATCTTGGGTCGTTATGTTTATTAATTAAATAAAGGCAAAATATATTTGCGGCTCCTTAAACTTGACATAATTTATCAGTTTAATATCTTAATTTACAGTTTTGTTATTTCAACATTTTAATTTGCCTAAAATGTAGTAATCTGCACTAATTTGGTTATATAATGCATTTACCGTCCCCTGTACTTGTCACTTTTTACTAGTTTAACACATTTACTTGCAGTTTTTGCTCAGTCAAACTTTTAAAATGTGGCACATATTGATTCGCCATTTCATACCACGTATACTGATAGGGGTTTTAAAATTGTATTTTAAGTGAGTTTAGATATTAAAATGACAAAACTATAAACTGAGGTGTCAAACTAATAAAAAGTGATAAGCACAAGAAGTCATAGATGTATTATGCCTTAAATAAATAAATAAACAAAGGAGTTGAGGACAAGCAACCCTTGAGAATGTCAATGTTCAAAATTAATATATGCTATTAGATACATGAAAAAATATGCAATTAATGTATATTAGCTAGCACATGTGATAAGATCAGATAAAATGTGATTAAATTATTTAATTTTTAACTAATTAGTCTTTTATATGGATTATTGTTTTATTTAAAAAGATTATTGATGCAGATTTATGTGATTTTCAAACAAAAAATCTCTGGCAAATCTTTACCAATGATTCAAATTGATATTGACGGGCAAATATGAGATGTATATTTATAAATTTTCCTACCCATTCTTTTTTTTCTCTATAATTCTAAGAGATACAATATTGTAAATGTTAATGTTTATTAATTTTAAATTAAATAAAGATTAATAATAATTAATTTTTAATTAATTTATAAAATTGTTCGCATTGTTTATAGGAGTTTGCTATGAAAGAAACACCAACAACCTTCCTACACTAGATAAAGTTGTGTAACATATTCAACAAGAAGACATTAAATAAAATCATTTATTTTTTGTTTGATTTTCATATATGTTTAGTTCATTTCTCGTATATGAAACAATCTCTTGTACTTTTATATAAAATTTCTAAAATATATACAAAATTTTTGCAAATTCTCTTTTTTAAATACAATAGATAATATATATATTCAAACAACAAAATTTATACTATCATACGCAAAAATCTTTTAAAAAATACAAATATATAAATAGTAAATATATTATAGTATATAATGAGTATACCTTTTGTATATTCTACGAATATGAAACAAATATGAATTTCTTTTTTTCTTCTAATAAATCTATTTTATCTTACTAATCTTGCTTATATTGGTTGTTCAGAAGCTTGAATGCCAAATTTCTGAGGCGAGCAACAACACATAATTCACCCAGAATTAACCTAATACTTATGCAAAAGAACCAACAAGCAATAGCTTCACAGATATGATGGAATTATGTAATAATTTCCTAGTAGTACTACTATTATAGTTGCTCCTTGTACATGCATGTAGTGGAAGCTACCAAGTAGGGATCATGTTATTGTTTTAAAGAGAATATTTTTTTAAATGATATTGTTTAATATAATAGGAGTAACAAACTCCATGTGGAAGCTACCCATGTGATGATATCGTTTCTTGATTTTTTTGTTCCCTTAAAAAGTCAAAACCCCAAATTTCGAAGGCATTTTCTCACTTACTAGTTTATAAAATATACAGGTAACGTTTCATCCAATGCGTTTATTAAAAAATTCCCATTCATCTCTCTTAATCTAAAAAATATAAATAAACAAAATGAAAAGAATAGATAAACAAAATGAAAAGACAAAAAATATAAATCTAAAAAAAAAATTTGTTCTGTTGTGAATACTATATATACATATAGAACACCAAGAAGATGAGTGTCAGATCTCTCCTCCGCCCCTTTCACACAGCTTTTGGTCCCTATTCACCCACCAGATCAACCAACTTATCACTACTAAATTATCCTTTAAATTATTCAGACTTTCTCTAATTTTCGTTTCTCTCTTCTCTCTTCTCGATTCTGTATCTTCTTTGCATTTTCTGTTTAATTCTTCCTAAAAATAAAATGGCTCTGGAAACCGCTGCTCCCATTTGCACCGAGATCCTGAAAGATCCCATCAAGAATATTATTGCCTATACCAAACGCCACATCTGCTATCCTTTCACCTGCAACAGCAACGTTGAGAAACTCGGTAAGGATGCTGACGAGTTGAAGAACGAAAGAGTAACGTTGGAGCAATTCGTTGAAGAAGCTACAAGAACAGGGGAAGAGATCTACAACCATGTTAACGAATGGCTAGCCCAGGCAGAAAAGGATATTCAAGACGCCCAACAGCTTATCAGTGGCAAAGACGAGGCGATGAAGAAGAGGTGTTTCATTGGATTCTGTCCTAATTTGATGACGCGCTACCAACTTAGCAGGAGAGCTGACAGAAAAGCTTCAGCTATTCGGGTCCTTCGGGATGCAAAACCAAAACTAATAGCTGAAAATTTCATATGCTATCGTCCTGCTCCAAGGCAGATGATTGCTCCACCTGTCATTAGTCGCGAGGCTTTGCAATCGAGGATATCCATGTTGAAGGATGTGATGGACGCGCTAAAAAGTCCTGAGCATAACATTATTGGGGTGTACGGGTTGGGCGGTGTGGGTAAAACCACACTGGCAAAGGAAGTCCACCGGCAAGCCCAAGCTGACAAGTTATTCGACGTTACCATTTTTGTTGCTGTCTCTCAATCCCCAGAGATCGCAAGAATACAAAAAGAGATTGCCGAAGTCCTTGGCCTAGATCTTAACGAGGTGGGACTGCTCCTGCGAGCATATAAACTAAGTGAGAGGTTCAAGAAGGAAAAGGCGATACTTATCATTCTTGATGATGTCTGGAGCCAACTCAAGTTAGAGGAAGTGGGAATTCCAATTGGTGATGATTGCAAGGGCTGCAAGATATTGCTAACCTCAAGAAAACGAGATGTCTGCTGTGCGATGAGTGCAAAAAAGGCATTCCCAATTGAAGTTCTGTCAGATGAAGAGGCATGGAGCTTGTTTGAAATGACTGTGGTTGATGGTGAATATTCCAAGCTGCCTCCTATAGCAACTAAGGTTGCTAAAAAATGTTCAGGATTGCCTCTTTTGATAAACATAGTTGCATCTGATTTGCGAAATAAAGAGTCAAGTGAATGGGAAGATAAATTCAAACAGCTATCCGAGTTAGATAATGAAGAAATATACATAAAAGTGCACAAGGTTTTGGAGTACAGCTACAATAACTTGCGTGATGATGAACTCAGAAAATTTTTCTTGCTTTGTGGTCTGTTTGGACAATCTAATATTCGGATCCAGTACTTACTTGAATATAGTATTGGGTTGGGTCTATTTAAGCACATCTCAGTTGTGAAGGATGCAAGAAACAGAGTCTATAGATTGATCCGTGAGCTCAAAGCAGAGAGTTTGTTGATTGATGGTGACATGGACGGTTTTGTGAAAATGCACGATGTTGTTCGAGATACAGCTATCTCAATTGCATCCAGAATTGAGCATGCGTTTGTTGGTACAAGTGGTTGTGAAGTACGGGAATGGCCAAAGGAGGATTGCACCAGAATTTGTCTTCCTTATTGTGATATCAAAGAGTTTCCTGGAAGGTTGAAATACCCTAAAGCGGAGATGCTGCTACTTCTTACTGAAGATTTTTCTTTACATATCTCTAGTCTATTTTTTGACGGAATGAGAAAGCTCAAAGTGGTAGATTTGACCGGGATACATTTTGCATCTCTGCCTTCATCACTTGGTTTGCTGGCAAACATTCATACCCTGTGTCTCCGTCGATGCCAATTGGATGACGGCATAACTATCATTGGAGAGCTGAAGCAATTAGAAGTGCTTAGTTTTGCGGACTCGTATATCGTTGAGTTGCCGAGAGAAATTGAGCAATTAGGTCGACTGAAATTGTTGGATTTGAGCAATTGTTTCAAACTGAAAGTTATTCCAGAAAATGTGTTATGCAAACTGACAAAGCTTGAAGAATTGTATATGAGAAAGAGCTTCATTCAGTGGGAAGGGATCAATAATAACCAAAAGAATGCATCCCTTGGTGAGCTAGAAGAGTTAAGTCACCTGACGACATTGGAATTAGAGGTTCCAAATCTTGTGTTATTGCAGAAATTAATGTTGTCTAAGGTGCTGACAAAGTACTGGATACGCATTGGAGAAAGAAGATACATCGGGAATGAAAGTGATAAATTCTCGAAAGCACTATTGCTTGAGGTGAGTAATGGAAGCATTATTGATTTGGAGGATGGAATGAGAGTTATGTTGAAAGAGGCTGAATATCTAAATTTAAGTGGGATTGGGAATGGGTTGTATGATATGGATGATGGGGAAGGATTTCCACACTTGAAGCATCTGGTTGTCCGAAATGATGAAGTGATTCAACAAATCATCAATTGTCCTGGAGCTTTTCCCAATCTCGAGGCCTTAAGCCTAAAGAGTTTAAAGAGCTTGAAGACGATATGCGATGGTGAAGTTGCAGCAGGGTCTTTTAGAAGATTAACAACTTTGAAAGTCAGTAAATGTGACAGCTTAACGAATTTGTTGTCAATTGAGGCTGCCAGATGCCTTTCGCAGCTTCAAGCTTTGGAAGTGAAAGAGTGTGGACAAATGGAATATATTGTTGTTGGTGAAGACAATAATGAAATGGTTGAATTCACTCAGTTGGTCTCATTGAAACTACGTGATTTACGGAATCTAAGAAGCTTTTGGAAGGGAAAGAAACAATCCACAGTGGATCCAGCAATACCTAACGATGCTTCATTATCACTATTCAACACAACCTCAAAGGTATATTTTATTTTATTTTCTGTTCCTTTATTTATTAATTAATTTATGTTACTTTTTTAGCATAATTTGTGTGTGTATATATATATATATATATAATATTTCAAATATTTCATTTAGAAATTAAAAATTAAATATTTGAAATAAAAATATTGAATTTCAAGTTAAATGAATGCAAAATAGAATTAACAGAATGAAATACCATTAAAAGTTGATTTTAACAAAGAGAATTATTATCGAAAAAGAGTTTATCTTATGGACGAAATGATAGTGGATAAAGGGCATAAATATAAACTAATAAAAATAACAATCAAATATTTCAAATAAATTTCAAGCTAAAAAATACAAAATGTAATCAATGGATTAAAATATAATTAAAACTAAAAATTTATACTAACAAACAAAAATTGTTCTGAAGATAATATATTAGTAGAAAGAGTTCATGACTTTTTATTAAATATATTATAACTACTATAGTAAATAATTTATTTTACATTTTTAATTAATAATTTTGATTTATAGTTTGTATTTATTAAAATTTTTAAACAATTTATTTTGTCTCATTTAAAATTGTCAACACCAATGACATAATGAATTTGATTCAGACTCGACTCAATTGTAAACGAATAAAATCTGAACTAATCAAAATTCGACTAGACTCAGATAATTTACACGCCTAAACAATCTTAATTTTACTGTTATAAATAAATATTCTTTTTAAATCTGACTTTTATTTTATTATTTTCTTTTTCATTCATTCTTTTTTCAGATTATGTTATTTGAACAAATCATTCTTTTTATCTCATCAACATATGTTTACCTTAATACATCCAACACAAAGCCACAAAAATTCCAATGTTATAAGTAAATTACTGTAACAAAAATTATAATAAAAATTTATAAAATCATAAACAATTAATCTCTATTAGCATAATTTTTAACCAAATTAATTTTTATTTTAACATTAATAACAAAAAAAATAGAAATTTAATGGCAAATATGATGTAAATAGACTATTAAGTATGATGATGATGAGAAACTATAGTTGGTGTATGTGGATAATGGGAAGAAAGAGACTCATGTAAAATTAAAAACAAACGATAAAATTAAAATA
>CATIWM010060702.1:0-18142 GCA_949671775.1 Mallotus repandus
TGTGTTTGTGTTTCTTTATTTTCTATTAGGTTTATGTTCAATTTCTTTTGTGTTTTTGTTTACTTTATTTTATGTTTATGTTTAGTTTCCCTTTCGTTTATCTTTAGTATATTGCTATGTACTTGTCATTTTCTTTAAGTAATGCAATGTTTATTGTTGTTAATCTTTTTATATTTTGCCAAAAGGGGAGAAGTGTTTGAGTTTGTCTAATTTTGACCTTATTTTGAATTGGATTGAATTGGACAAATGATTATTAAATTTATTCTTTTTCCAAATAACATCATTGCCATGTTAATTATCCATGCACACATTGAGGGGGAGTAAAACTCAAATGAAATTCATATATTAAGGGGGAGTTCAAAAAAATCACATGCATGCACTTTAAATTATTTTCTCAAACTCAAAATAGGTTTGTCAAAATAAAAATGGGGGAGATTGTTGACGTTTTGCAATGATCAATCTTAATTAGCCCTAATTTTGAACTTAACAAACCATATTTTGAGCATCCAATGTGTTTTCTTCAAGTGTGTATAAGTTAGGATAACTTTGGAGAACAAAATAATGAAGTAAAATTAGAGGAATTTAACTCTGGATGGTAGTCACGAGCTCTGTCCCGACCAGGACCAAGCCTGGGACTCGATTGCCAAAAATTGAGAATCAAGTCAGTACCAATCCTGAGCTTAGTCTTGACCGGGACATAGCATCTCGCCTTGGAGTAACATGCACTCAATCAAGACATCATCAAGTAATTTTCAAAGAATAGGAAGTACCCATCCCAGACATCATCTTAACTAGGAAATCACTCGAGATAAGTAGTCTTGATTGGGACCATATGAACCTGATCAAGACATCATCAAAAAAAATTTAGGAATGGGACAGTACCCATCCCTGTCCTAGTCTTGACTGGGATGCCACCAAGGATATGAGTCCCGAGCATGGTCCCGACTGGGATAGAACGTGTCTCTTTCATCTTCAACGGCTCTATCATCTCTAACAACTACTTTTATCAAACATTTGATCAGGACTGAGAATATCCAGACCGGGACTGATGAAATTCCTGCAAAAAAAGTTGAATTACATTTAATAAGCTTGAAGAGGCTATGGTTGAAATTAATGGCTCTAACATCCATATTTGAGTTGCTTAACTATTTAAACCACCTTTGAAGCTTCATTCAATAATTAGAAACTTTGGTTTTCTTTTAGCATTCAATTGAGCTCTCAAATCTTCATCTATTTTCTCTATTGTTCATTAACTCTTTGAGAGTTGGTTATGTGTTAGAAATAGGACTTCTACTTCATCTAATTCTTAGGATAGATTAGAAGGGAAGTGATGTTTATTTTTAAAGGATTTGATCTAAGTGTTTATCCATTAAAACACTTAGGAATTGGATTGAAGAGTGATTCTAAACTCTTGATTGTAAGGATGGAGTTGAGCCTAAAAATCAAGCTTGCAAAAATCAATCTAAGTGAATAGATTATGGTAATTCAAAAAATCTTAACTTGGGAGAGTTAGGTGGAGACGTAGGTTTGTTGATAAACCGAACTCCTTAAATTGTTGTGTTCATCCTTCTTCTACCTCAATTCTTGTTTAAGTTCTTTAATTTTCTTTTAATTTTACAAAAACCCTATTTAACCCGCCCCCCTCTAGGGCAATTACACGCACACACATATATATACCTCCTTAAGAAGAAACAAATTATGATGTAATTCTTTTTTTATTGCAATCACAGTTTGAGGAGTTTTTTTTAATGCTTTTTTGGCTTAACAACACTAAAAAAATTTGTTGTTGATCATTTAATTTGTTACTTGATCTTGATCAACAATTTGGTATTTGCTTTGATGTTGATTTTTTTTTAAATACAAGGAGACATATATGATTTTGGGGAAAAATTATCATCTTTTATTGTTGTTATTGTTATTATTATTATTATTTGCATAAGTGAGCCTTTATACATACTTGATACAAGCTTACTTCTTACTTATTTTATACTTGATCTTTTTGTAGATTTTTCCCCAATTTGATTTTGTTAACATCTTATTTGGATCATGAAGATTCTTAATTTTGTCAATGCAATGATATCGTGCTTTATTCTTGAAATTTTTTTACTTTCATCTTCTTATCATATATCAGTAACTAAGAATTACTCAACACGTTAATGTCTACATATTTAATTGCAGTAAAGGTAGATGCAAAATGTAAAATAACCAAAAAATTTTAAATAAATTCACAAATGGAACAACATAAACAAACAATGATGCACACAAATATTCATTATTTTAAATTAACAATTCAATTTTTTTAATAATAATTTGGAAATTACAAGTCTAATCAGTTCAATATATAAAAAATTTAAAATTACCTAAATTCATCTATCCACTTTCATTTAGAAGATGTTGATAAAATTGATTTGGGAATTTTGCACTTTTAAATTCATTATATTTCCCCCTTTTTTTCTGCAGTGAAATTCTCCTATGCAAGCGCGCTTCCTTGAACACATTTTTCTCTTTTACTATACACCCATTCTTCTCCACAGAATATAATGGCTTTGACTTCACTGTGAAAGTAAAAATCATATTCATTCATATACCATGAAAAAAATAATAACTCTAATCTTAAATAGGAAAAAAAAGTATTGCTTGATGAATACAACGGCCAAAGTTTTGTTTCAATCAAAACACCTAAACTACATCTAACAATGTCTAACCATTTTTTGTTATGTTTCAATACCTATTATGTTTTTCAAAAGGTACATGTACATGTTTACATACAAAAAATTCTATTGCATAATATAAATTAACAAATTTAAAAAAATTTTCCATCTATATTACATAAACCTGATGAACACAAACTTACGTTAAACATTACCTAATAGATTATATAATATACAAGTAAAAAAAAATAAAACCAATCAATTACAGAGGTGTAAAATGTTGTCCTTAGTTGAAACCTTTTCTAAAAACAATAACTGTATGCACAACATTATTCTTATACTATCTTCATTTTTTAGCCTGCATTCCCAAATTATGTTAATTTTCTATACATAATTCATAATCATTACATTTTGCACAATGACTAGAAAAACATACAACTCTTGATTAACCAATATTATTTATTCAATACAACGCTCATCTCAAAGGGTTAACCTCACATCACTGCTCAACTTTGATTGGTGGCAGATAAGGGATCAGTTCTCGGTTCCGATATGGAATAACTCACATCTTCGCATTGCTGAATGCAAATGTCAAGTTTTTTTTTTCTTTTAATAACATTGGCAAAATTAACTTTACCAATAATATTGAATGTAGGAAACTTTTAATAATGAAGACAAATTGTCACCAACTTCTTTCAACATAGCATTGCTAAATTTACATGGCAAATTTTCGATTACTTGTTTCACTTCTAATTGAAAGCATAAAAATACTTTGCCTAACATTTTAGTTAATAATTCAACATTTTTCAAACATTAATTCATTATTTTTTATCACATTAAAAGGCATTCCCTCTTTTTGTCTCAAAAAAAAATTACCTTTTTTATTCATGGAAAAATAAACATATAAATAAAATTTAAAAAACTCAATGAATAACTGTATATAATCTTGTTTACATGTATATTGCACCTTCACTTTTGTATAATTAAATTTTGAAACTTTTATTAAACATGTACAAATATATCAAAATTGATGTCAGATGGAAGTAATTATTAAAAAATACAATTTATTAAATTGCATTTTAAACTCATCAATCAAACTTATGTATTCATAATTAACCATTGCTAGTGATGTCTAATTTTACATTTTTTATCTCATAATTCATATTGCCTTTTTTAAAAGCTCCATAGCCATCTGCAAAACTTAAGCAACATCACATTACAATTATCAAACTATTTCAAATTAATAATTTGTAAGAAGTAAAGAAAAATTATTACTAAATATAAACAAATTATTTGATTACATTTTCACTTGATCAATCATACTGTATGGATTCAAAACTAACCATTACTATCGATGTCTAAGTTCACATTCCGTATCTCAGAATTCACACTTCTAATTGTAACGGCTGAAAAGGCATCTGTAGAATATAAACAACACCAAATTTTAATAATCTAAACATTTCATATATTTTATACGTAAAAACAATTTGTAAAAATATATGTGTAATAACATAACAAACTATCATTGTCGAGAAAAAAAAAACCTGACCCATTCTGCACATTTTCATCTGCTTGCATTTCGTATTTTCCAAGAACAAATTGTTTTCCCTTCCATTCATTACATATTCCTCTTTTCTTATCGAGGGCAAATTTTCTTTCCAATCTAGCTTTTTGAAAGCTAAACTTTTGGGAATTCTTAAACAATGGTGTTCAGACTTAGAATCACTTGAGCTGTGCATTTTTTCCCTTATCATCAACTTCAAACATATTCCAATTTCTTTTCATACTTCTGTTAAAGTTTCAAAAGTTTGTTTTGGAAAAATGACAACCTTCTTCTCCCTAAACCAACAAAACACACAGCCAATACATATTGTAATTTTGTCCAAACGATTGCACTGTTCATATCACAGAATGTCATTCTGCAAAAAACACATTTAAAATCATTTACTCAGTTCACCGATAAAAGTTGTAAGAAAAACTAATGGAAAATGCCTACACCCCTACATATCACAGAATCATACTGCAAAAAAAGGCATACAACATGTCCCTACCATGTAGCATCGCTCAATTCTTGTTTACCAAGTAGTTAGTAGCCTCACTATACACATTCCGATCATACAACTGTTCCACAACCGTTCATATCACAGAATGCCATTCTGCAAAAAATACATGTAAAATCATTCACTAGTTCACTGATAAAATTTGCAAGAAAAACTAATGAAAAATGCCTACACCCCTACATATCACATAATCATACTGTAAAAAAGGGCATACAACATGTCCCTACCATGTAGCATCGCTCAATTCTTGTTCATAAAGTAGTTAGCAGCCTCACTATACATATTCCGATCATACAACTGTTCTACAAACAACATGCAACATATACATAGAATTAAAATTCATGCACTTACTCGTTCTTCATCATATAGTGAAAAAATTCTACACCAACATTCACATGAAACCACTCTTTCTTCTCTTCCACAAACAACAGCCAACACATTTTTAAGGCCATCGAATAACATCTAAACGTCCAAGCTGCTACTGTAACTGCTGTAGCTATCCCTTCAAAAATTCCCGTTCATTTCAAATCCTTTGGTTTCCTTCACCTTAACTCCCTTACATTTTGAGCTCACACACTTCCACATGGCAATACTTAACAAAGACACCACAAAGTGTCTATCAAGGCTACATAGTGCCACATGGCACTCAGAATGGCGTGGCACAATTCATGTAATTAGCTATTAGATATAGTATATAGATTATTCAATAAATAACTAATTGTAATAATTATAGTTTGTTTATCTTTATTTTATAAAAATTTCATTGATTATGATTCTTTATTTTAACGATCATTTAATTTTTTTATTAGATTAAAATAAATAAATAAATAAAAATTTAATCAAATTTAATTAAAATGATTAATTATTTAATCAATTAAAATTTTAATGCCTATAATTATATACAAATAAATACATGAAGATTAATTGTTAACAAAATAAAAGAGGCTAAAGATGATAATTTTAATTTTAATTTTTCCGTTATAACAAAAGTTTCATGAAAAATGAAAATTATTTTTTCTTATTTGATTGTAGTGTTGAATTTTGATCTCTTATTTTATTCTGTATTATATGTGGAAAACGAAAAAGAAAGTTAACAAATAAATGTATTTTCAAATTCCTTTTAATTATTTTACCAAAAAGTGTTATTTTAAATATTTCCTAATTACATACAATTTTAATTTTTTCAATATACCATTTTAAGAATAAAAACATGATTTATCTTTTTTTTGGCAAGGACAATAATATTACAAATTACATCCATAACCAATAAAAAAAACTCAGATATACAGTTCGAACAACCTATCAACAAGGATGAGAGAGAAATTCCCTCTTAACATATTTTCATAATAATTTGAAGACCCTTAAAATCACTTACAACATGATAATGTTGATCGACTATATTTTAGTGAAGCTAATATTTTTTATTTTATTTCATATTGGGGCTCCTAAAATTATGTATAGAAAAAGGAGAACTAAGCTAATTTTACAGTCTCAAAATTCATATATTTAGTGTGGTTGTCAAAATCGACATGACTGTAGAACTGATAAATGAAAGGATTATAGGTCTAAAGTTCAACTAGAGTTTAATTGGAATTCAACCATAATTATAAAAATAATATTATATATTGTACTATCTACTAAATATAAAAAATTGTTAATATATAACATTTTATGTCATACCCGTACACTAAGTTCATATACATCTCTCATGCATTGCATTTGCATATAGTATCTTTATTAAATATAAGTAGGAGTGAGTACATCTAGATATTATTGTGGAGGGACTCAATTGAAATGAAGAGAATGGTCAATTTAAAGCTTGAGGATTGATAGGTAACTAAACCATTTCATTAAGAGCCTAAGAAGATATTTTACATTTTGAAAAATACCCTAATTAAAGTCTAGAATCTTCCTTTCTTTGTCCTCATGAGCACAAAACATGCTTGATGAGAAGACAAAAGCCACTCATTTAAAATTAGCTAGAAAAAAGGTAAAAGAGAGAGGAACTTCATTTTGGTAGTTGGTGCTGAATTTCAAAGTGAATTTTGAAACTCTAAAACACTTTTAGGTTGTAATATTCATCCAAAGATATTCTAGTGGTTCATTTGGTATGTATTTTAAGATCTTTTATTGATTTAAGTTAGAGTTAGCAAGTTGCCATTTTCGAGTTTAATATCCTAAATTTTTAGTCTCTGTATTTTCATCACATCTCAAGTTACAAAACTCCAAATTAGATGTGGTTTGATTCTCTAAGAACTTTGAGGAGTCATCTATAACTTTGCAGTTAATTTAGGGGCTGATTTTGCATATATCTTGGTCTAATAAGGTCATATCTTTTATTGCTCAGTCTATTAGGACACTTTAAGTTGGTTATGTTCAATCATTTATAACTCTCTATGTGGTTACCCAATTGAGGTGAAATTTTTATAATATGTACTAGACACATAAATATATGATTTTATAAATTTTGAATTCAAAATTCCTTTCCTATAATTCCTAAAAAAATTTCAAATTTAGCTCTGAAACCACTCCCTTTATAATAATTATGATAAAGTTGTTGAATTCAATTT
Organism: Mallotus repandus; assembly: GCA_949671775.1. Lineage (NCBI taxonomy): Eukaryota > Viridiplantae > Streptophyta > Magnoliopsida > Malpighiales > Euphorbiaceae > Mallotus > Mallotus repandus. Next base: position 7,282 of record CATIWM010060702.1, read on the forward strand.
AATTGTATAATTTGCATATATTTAGGGGCTACATAGTTAGGAAAATATGTAATTCCACTATTTTAATAAATTAGAAATGGAATTGTGTGAATTAGATGCTGAAAAAGACAAGGGAGTTGTAAGTGCAAGGTAAATACTTTGTGGAGTTACTTTTGTGCAACTAAGGCTACTTTTAGTGAGTAAATGTTCAAGCCCTTTAATGTTGTTTATAGCAACAATAAATGAGCTTTTAAATATTATTTTATGACTCCAAATTGATGTTTTTGAATTATTTAAATCCAACTTTCTTATGATTTAAATTTCTAGTTTAAGATTGAAGCTTGAAATAATAATAGTTTCATGTTGACTAATTCAATGTGTTATTACTCTATGCTTGATTATGCAATCGTATTGGAAGTATTCAGCTATTTGATGAATTAATTGTGTTTAAAATCTTTTTGGTTTAATTTCTTTGAATTGTGATTAGAAATGGATGGGTTTTGAATGCTTTGATGAACTATAAATGTTTAGCCATTTTTTGACAGATTATTTAATTTAAATAGTACTTGATTTTATGTGTTACCACCCTATATGAGATGTGTAAATGTGTTGAGGTGTTATATGCACATGTGAGATTATAATGGAATATTCCATGTTGAGGTGATATATGCACATTCAAGATTATGATGGTTGCTATTACACAATATACAACAAGTCACTTAATTGCAGGTCGGTGAATGGAAAAGGATTGTACCGTGCTAATACAGTCAAAGGGTTAGCCCTCAAGTATGCCTAGAAAGTGAGGTTATGACGTCATGTATATTATGTGCTGATTTATGATGTTTACTGTAAGGTTAGTTAATACAAATGGAAGCTATGTTGATATTTTAAAAGAACATGTATTATGATTTGAAAGTAAGAATTGTCATGATATTTTAAGTGAAATGTAATTTGATTTTTAATGACCTAGTTTTCTGATTTTAGAAGTTTATTGTGTTTGGTTTAACTAAATTGTTTTTTGCTTGTGACATCTATTTATTGAGTATTTTTGTACTTATTTTACTCTATTTTCAAAATCTTTTTAGATAGCAAGGCTTGAGATGTAGTAACTATTACTGGTTATAGGTTAATATTGAGATTAATGTCTCTATCAGGTGGCAAACTAAAAGTTCTTATAGAAATACATCTACAAAAATATTTATCATAGGAAGACTATCAAGTTTCTACACCTCTTTTTATATGTCAATAAAATATGCCAAGAATGCTTTACACCCTTCCCTCATCATTCTTCTAGTTGTAAGTGCTTAAACCATATTGTAATGCTCTGAACCCCTTTCACCTCTTAACACAATTTTACCACTAGTAGGCATCTGGAACTCTACTTTCTTCTTATAATAATCAACTACTGCTTGATATTTAGATAGAACATCCATGCCGGGAATTGTATTAAACATCTGTAATAGTAATGACACCAAATTTTCTTTTGATTTCTAACACTAAATTCTAACTCACAACTCCAATAAACATGCTTACAAAATAGTAACTTACCCATTAGTATATCTAAAACTAAACTATGGTCCATCACACTATTCCTTTAATATACATTGTATAAATGATGATGCAATAAATGAATAAATTACTTTCGGATCAATTAAAGCATATGCATTCTTACCAAAGATAGTCAACCTATTAGAGATGACATTAAGTGATGATAGAGCCTCATGTTGTGTCATTATAAATAATCGTTATTGCACCTAAGGTCTCTCTATTTATATATGTTGAACATGATGTATCGATTTAGATGCACCACCCTCTCTACTAACGCAATCTCCTGAACCTTTACCTACACCTCTACCAAAATCAGAAGTCCTACCTCTGTTACCTATCATCCTTTGGACTCCTCTACTGGCACTAATGCTAAACTATATAAGTTTAAGGCAATCCCTCCTAATGTGTCCCAATATACTACACTCAAAACACTAAATAGTTCTTTTCCTACTGTCTCCTCTCTCATGAATACGACCGTAAGTAACATAAGGTGTAGTCCTTCTAACTGAACTACTTGCACTAGCCACTAGTTGCCTCATAGAACTTTGACTGACTTGAGACTGTAGCCTAGAAGTTCCTAACCATGTCCAAGTTCTTTTACTACCTTTGAATCCTCTTGTATCTAGCCTTTGATGGGATGTACCAACTCCCTTACTGAATCCCTGTCCATATTAGAGCCATTGACTTACTTTTTTCTTAATTTCCTCCCTCAGCCTCTCTTTCTCTATTTCTTTCTCAACCCAACCCCTAAAATTCTAGCCTTGGGGTTTCCGTGATGTAAAATGCAATGGAAAATAAAAAGTTTAATCACTAAACCCTCACATGATCCATTTAATTTAGTTAAATCAATTGAGAGGGATTCCAAACACTCACCAAGATGATCTTATGGAAAGATGGTTGGAAGGAAGAGGGGGGGGTTCACTCTGGTGACACCCTACCTTGAGCTTTTTATATATGTCTTATCGGATCAAGGCGCCACCAATAAAGCCACACCTTCTATCGGTATCCACGTGAACAAGGTGGCCAAAGTAATATTGGTGTGCTAGCACTTTTTAGTCTCACTTTTTTTATTTCTCTCTATGTTTTTCTTTTCACAAAAGAAGTAGAAGAAGAAGGAGGAAAATGATAGCTCTTCAAAACCCTAAAGAAAGAGATGTATATATAGACATCCTATATAGGGTTTCTTAAACCACTTACTTACCAAAACAGTTTTGGTAAGTTTAAACTTCTATTTCTACTTTGATTCTAATTCTAAAATTAGAATTATTTCCTATTTATTTAAAATAACACTTACTTTAAATAAATAAGGAAATAAATATAAATATATACATATATATATATTTATTTGTTCTTTCAGAGAGATTATTACTGAAATTAACTTAAGTCTTCTTTGGGCTTGCTTTAATTGTGCAACCATGTAGGTTCACAAACAACGTTGATAGTGGGCCTAGGATTTTCATTTTAGCCCATAAGTCATAAGTGGCCTCTAGCAAGACATTATGACTACACAAGTTATGTGAAGGCCGATAATTCGATACAACCTAATCCACAACGTGTATGATAGTCCTTTTGTTATGCGATATCTTGATTGAACACAAAGAATCATTTTTGTCATCCTTATATAGTTCAATAATATTGTTTCTTGATCCTAAGTAGACTAATACTGATAACTCTTTATTAACTCATTCTAGCATGGCCATGCATTTCTCTTCAGTCTTACTTATCGAGGGGCCCACAGATATCTTCTCAAAATAACTAAAGGAAAATTTCCATTTTAATCACTCACATTCCTCATATAACTCATTCCATATCCAATCGCAACCTATTTTACCATCCGGTTAAAGATGATGTAGAGAAGTATCAAAATACAGAACTCATCATGCAGGAAACCATGGTGATTTCAAGTCAGAGGACTCAAAATAATAATATTGTGATTAGAATTAATTATGACATTATCCATGTAGTATTCTTATAGTGGGTCGATCTAGTACATCATTTCTCTAAATATGTACCTATGAGTTTGACTTAATATCTCATATACATGGTCAGTAAAATAAAATCATCAGGCTACCTCATATGAGTCTTTATTCACTGTGGTTCCCACAACAATGATCGACCATGGATATTTAGATTAGAATTCAAGTATCACCTAGGAGTTTTACTATCAAGTCACATACTTAATGACCTTAGGTAAAATTAACTAATCAAGGATAATATTAGAATTAGCCAGTAATAATAAAAATGCCTCTTTATTAATAAAATAGAAATATGACAAAGCTAAAGTATGTCCATTACACAATTGGCCTAGGGTATATCACCAAAAATATAGTGATAACTAGTTCTTTAATATAGTTTGCAAACTTTCCTTAAATATGTAACACTTTTGAGTCTTTATTATAAAGATATCAAAGGCATACTTATACAAGTCTTCAAACCTATTAACATAATCCCAACACTTATTGTCCCTTGCTTCATGGAAATGAATTCATTCTCTCTCTACACTTTGAATGCATCTATTAAATATTTTTCGCAAAAATTAGCCTTAAATATTTCCCAAGTTAACTGATCCCCATGTAATCTCCTAAATCAAGTAAATTGGGCATCTAAAGTATTATGTACTAAACCATAAACATTAATAATCTTTTAAGCTTTCATCAATTCAACTGTGTTGAATGCCTTCTCTATTGACTTTAGCCACTTATCCACCTTTTTCATGTCAAATGGAACTATGAAAATCAAATGCCTCACACTTCTTCACATGCTCAATAATATCTCTAGGCTTTTTCATATGTTCTTGTGCTGTTAAGGTAGCAATAATAGTCTTGACAAGCACATTAAGGGAGGTAGAGGTTGCTTTATAATAGGGGTTCTATCCTCTGACTCTAGTTTAGAATCAGTACTACCCTTAAACTCAGCCTAATCACTATCGTGTTGACCAATGACCTAATCTCGTTAAGGTCTGCCTCGTCCTTTCCTTTGTGACATCCTTTTTTTTAAAAATAGTTTGATATACACATAAATAACATCATTTAAAAGATCATTTTCAAAGCTTGTAAATATGAAAAAACAATTAAGTATGTAAAGAATATGCATCAAAAACTCCTTAAGTTAGGAAATTAAAAACCAATAATTTGTTAGTAAGAAAATGAGTAACCAAAGCTCTAATAGCAAAAATGTCATACCTCATCTCATATAGCCCCAAGTTGGATGATTAGTGTCTCATCCCATCTTATATAGCCTAAGATGGACATTAGATCTTACTCCTCAACCCTGTTCAGATCATCTTTAATAAAAATTAAATAAACTTTATACTTGGCATTGTGTTTAAATATAAATATCCATATAGATATAAATTAAGTTAACATTTGTAACATTAGTAAAGATAAAGTTAAAGATATAAATCAAGTTCACAATAAACATTAGTAAAGATATAAATTAAGTTCACATTTGAAACATTAGTAAATAATTTAGTTAAACCCAACATGATAAACTTCTCAAATAAGAAAACTAGAACACTAAAGATTAAATTAAAAAATTCAAATTACAATTCACTTGAAATATCAAGTCAATTATTGCTTTGAAATTATGATACATGTTTTGTTAAAACATCAATGAAGCTTCTATTTATATTAACCAACCTTGCAATGAGCATCACAAACTGGCCATAACATACAAACCTTCACAAACTCACTTTCTAGGCACACTTGACGACAAACCCTTCAACTATGTTAGTATAGTACGATCCTTTTCCCTTCACTGACCTACAATTAAGTACCCTATTGTCTATTGCATAATAGTAACCATCACAATCTTAAATGCGCATATAGCACTTCAATAAATTCTATCACAATCTTAGATGTGCATATAACACCTTAATACATCCACACATCTCATAGAAAGTGGTAATACACAAAATCAAGTATCATTTCAATTAAATAATATGTCAAAACATGGCTAACACATTTATAGTTCATAATTCAAAACCCATCCATTTCTCATCACAATTTAAAGAAATGAAACCAAAGTAATTTTAAACTCAATTAATTCATCAAGTAGTTGAAATACTTTCAATCAAATTGTATAATCAAGCATAGAGTAATAACACATCGAATTAGTCAACATGAAACCATTATTGTTTAAAGCTTCAATCTTAAACCATTAATTTATATTATAGTAAAACCATATTGAAATAATTCCAAAACATCAATTTGGATTCATAAAATAATATTTAAAAGCATATTTATTACTGCTTTAAATAAAATTAAAGGGCTTGAACATCTACTCACCAAAAGTAGCCTTAGTTGCACACAATCTATTGAGACAAATGTGATAATCACAATCAAAATCAAATACCTCCCTTACCTAAAATTTGTTATATTTTCATTCATAATAAGGAAACTAGATTAAATTTCATCAACAAAATTGGCATCTATGGATTCTTCATGTTGATCCTTTAATATCTAACAATCAATCTTCACATGCCCAATTTACTCTAATGATAAATCTTCTTTTGGTGCCCAAACTGCAACCCAAAATATTTTACATGAGACTCAAATTCTCTTCTTTATACTTAATTTTTCAATTCAATTATGATGGTTGAAAATTCATTAACATGGGAGTTTAAGTACCTATTTTCGAAACATGTATGGCCATGACCTTTTCATCTAAATTCTCTATATGTTCTTTAGTCATTATAGAAGCTAAGTTCTCTTATTGCAAGCCAATTTATCCATCTCAAATCTCAATGTCACTAATAAAAAAATTCCAAATAATTGTAAATAGTTATGATATCACTTATTAGGGAACTTAGGCTAGTAAAAGCGCATGAAGATCAAATTATTATTTGAGATAATAAACAAACAAGACACAACTATAGAAAATACATAAAACACACAAATTTAATATGATATGGCATAAGCCTACATCCACATGCAAAGGAGAAGCAAATTTACTAATTAAAAATACCAAAGATGTAAAATTTTAATTCCTAAGTAAGAGTCAAATTCTTTTGAGAAAAGATTTTCTTGACTTGGTCACCAAGTATATCATAAATGCACCTTGACTTGAATAAATTATGTTATGGGACAAAACATTCAAGCCACATATTTAACAATCTCTGCCTTGGCTTGAATTTTCTTATATCCAAAAACTTGTTTCACTTTCTCCACAAATGTCTAAAATATAAGAACATTAAAACAAGTTAATGAGACACTTAAACTTGCTCTTCCAAAATGCCTTGGTCAATAAATCCCCAAAATTGGCCTCACCCAAAAGTATAGAAGAAGAAGATAATAATGTAACAATACCTATCATGGTAGATCCTTAAAACTTGTACAATCTGTTGATGTGTTTAGCTCGTAAAACACCCAAAATAGTATTTAAAATCCTATGTTTGCCAATGAACTCATAAATACAATTTTTTTTAACATGGACAATGAGATAATTCTAACACCAAATAAAATTCCTCATCACACTGAACCTACATTAACAAAAAAAACTATAAGGATGGTTATTGCCCATTAACACATAACAACCATTAATAGATTTGTAGGTGGAAATCAAATGTTTATCTATTGAGATAAATGTGATAATCACAACAAAAATTAAATATCGACCCTTACCTAAAATTAGTTATATTTTCAGTCATAAGAAGAAAATTAGTTTCAATCTCATTAATCAATTTGGCATTTGTAGATTCTTTATGTTGATCCTTTCATCTCTCACAATCAGTCTTTGTTGACCTTAGCAATAATCAATCTTGATTTTGATCTTAACAAACTTAATTTTAAGCATTTAATATGTTTGTTTAAGTGTGTATAAGCTAGGACTTATTTAGAAATAAAAATGGAGCAAAAATATCAAAGAAAATCAAGTCCGGACCTCAATCACGAGCACGGTCACAACTAGGAAAAATGAAGATGGATCGGGACAAGATTTGCCAAAATTTTCCAAAAATGGCATAACAGATCACGGGCTTTGGTCCCGACCAGGACTGCAAATCTCGATCGGGATCAATGCAGTCCTGCTCGGGATCAGCTTGCATGATCGGGACTCATTTGCTTCATTCTTCAATTCTTTGTCTAGAATAAATCCCGAACGTCATCCCGACCGGGACCATGCCCAGGACCAGTGCAGTTATTCAAAAATAATAGATACAAACAACTATTTTTGAATATCATAATCAGGAATGAAGAAATCCCAATCGGGATCAATGTTATCATAACTCAAAAGTCCAAATAATATTCAAATGGTGTTTGAATTTGTTGGAAATAAAATTACTGTTTCCAACAGCTATAATTGAATTGCTCAAGTATAAATATAACCTCTGAAGATCATTTAGGGGTTAAGAAACTAGATTATTCATTATATACTTCGAAAGCATTCAATTAATCTCTTAGTTTTTCTTTAAACTCATTCTATTAATGTATAAACTCTTGTGAGAGTTGGTGAGTATTTAGAATAGTGATTCTTATTCTTGTCTTTTTGGGTTTAAGGAAAATAGGAATTGAGATTCTATTCTAAAAGGAATTGGTTTAAGTGTTTAGTCATTAAAACACTTGGGATTTGGTTTTAAAGTAAGCCTAAAAACTCTAGTTTGTGAGGTTGTAAGAGTAAGCCTTAAACTATTGTATAATCTCAATCTTGTGAATAAGATTGTAGGTGATTGAAAATCCTAACTTAGGGATAAGTTAAGTGGAGACGTGGGATTGTTGAAAATTCGAACGCCTTAAATTCTTATGTTCATCATTCTTCCTTCTCAACAATCTTTTAACTCTTATTTAATTTTTTTTTAAAGTTTGATTTTATTCAATAGCCCTATTCACCCCCCTCTAGGGCATTTTCAATTAGTATCAGAGCTTGAATTCTAAGAACCTCATTGCTAGAATACAAGATCATGGGAAGTGAAACTCAAAATAATTCTTCTCTTAGACATTTCTTTAATGGTAGTGATTATCCAAATTGGAAATTCAAAATGGAGTTATATCTAGATAGTGATATTTCCAAACTTTGGGAAATTATCCTAAAAGGATGGGAACCTCCTAAAACCACCAAAGAAGGAGTAATCACTACTCTTCCAAGAGAAGAATGGAGCAATGAACAAAAGGAAGAAAACTACAAAACTAAAAGAGCTATGATCATAATAGCTTCTTCCATGACAAGGGAAGAAAGTAGCTAGCTTCAACATTGTATTTCAGCTAAAGAAATGTGGGAGAACTTAAAAAATCACTATGAAGGCAATGTACAAGTTAGAAGCAAAAAGTTTCAACTCCACATGTATGAGTATGAACTTTTCAAGATGAAACCACATAAATTAATCACAAAAATGACATCATCTTATGGCTCTTCTCACAACCCTCAAGAAACTTGGAAAAAAATTTTCCAAGGAAGAAGTAAACAACAAGATTCTAAGAATCCTACCTAAGAAGGATTGGGAATCTCAAGCTACTTCAATTGAGGAAGCTCAAGACCTCTCAACTCTCTCAACCGATGTGCTTATCGGAAAGGTGCTCACCTATGAGCTTACAATTAAGCAAAGAGGTGAAGAGGAAGAAGAGAAGGAAGATAAGAAGAAGAGCATTGCACTAAAAGCTTCACAAGATGATAGTGAATATGAAAACATTGAAGATTCTAGTGATGAAGATGGTGATATTTCCATGCTCATTAGAAGTTTCAAGAAATTCTTGAGAAAACAAGGCTCCTCAAGAATAAGAGACTTCAACATGAAGTATGAAGGAGATGGTAAGAAGAAATCCAAAGAAGTTAATTGCTATAAATGCAAGAAACTGGGTCACATCCAAAGTGAGTGCCCCAAACTCAAATTCAAGAACAAGAGAGCAAAGGAGAGGAAAAGGGCCTTCAAAGCTACTTGGGATGACTCCTCCAAATCCAAAAAGGAAGAGGAACAATAAGAAGTGACCAACCTTTGATTCATGGCTCTTGAGGAAAAAAATGAGATACTTTATACTTCTAACTCATCTTGTGATTATTGTGAATATGACTATGATGATGATGATGATGATGATGATGATGGTGGTGGTGATGAGAGCTCAATTATGAGCAAACTCTTATTTAAATGCAAAAGCTTACTTTCTAAGAAGAAACATTATAAGCGTGAGTTTATTAGCTTGTCCAATGAATTCGAAAACTTGAAAAATGAGTTTTCTAAACTTACTAAGTCAATTGAAAAACTTGCAAGTTATTTGCAATGTTCAAGTTCCTTGGAAGACCAACTTAATAAAGCAAATGATGAAAATCATAAACTTTCTAAAGAGGTCTTAGAGTTAAAAAATTCCATTTCCAAATTTAAGAAGGGAAAAGAAAATTTAGATAGTCTTCTTGATTTTCAAAAATCTCATGGAGATACTCATGGAATCAGATACAAAAATGGAATGACTCTTTCATCATCATCATATATTAATTTTATTAAAGCTTCTACCTCTAAAAATGAGACTCAAGCTTTCAAAACTAAGAGGTCCCATGTGTCAAACAATAAGGGAAGGTCTCATAAGACTTAACCTCCATTGACACAAAGAGGTAAGTCTCAAACTAGAGCAACTCAACCCAAACATGCTTACATGTACACTAGACACAACACTCCTAAGCATGTTACACAAACACAATGTACATAGACATGTTGCACAAACCTATCAAAATACATATTATCATTGTCAATGCATGTCTCACACTATGACTCAAAAGAGTTATAGGAAGCATTCACTACCATAACGCACAAGGCATGATTCATATACTAGGGAAGCATGTCATCCTAGAATAAATAAATTTGCAAAGGTTGAATGTTTTTATTGTATGACCAAAGGTCACTCTAGCAATGTATGCTTTTATAGAAAACTATATTAGCAATTGCTACCTTCGACCTACTTTGAAATTAACAAACCAAGACCAATTAAGGTTTGGGTTCAAAAAAATGTATAATTTGTGTTTTGTAGGTGTGATTAAAGTCCACAAGAATAAAAAGTAAATGGTATCTTGATAGATGTTCAAGACCGGAGACAAAGGGTAATTCAACAAGATTGATGCTAAAGATGGATGACATGTTACCTTCAAGGACAATGCAAAAGGAAAGATTATTGGCATTAAAGAAATAGGTAATTCTCAATCCTTATCTATACATCATGTATTGGTTGTTGATGGTCTCAAAAACAATTTATTAAGTATAAGTGATGGTTCTCCGCAAGTATACGGATTCGTACAAGTAGTAATTAAATATCGATCCCACAGAGATTGCAAATTGACTATTATAATACTAATTGTGTTTGTTTGTTTAAACAACGAAAATCAAAGATATTTTAAATGTAAATAAAGAAACTAAAAC